>SJJU01001925.1:0-42663 GCA_012932125.1 Conopomorpha cramerella | reverse complement strand
GACCGTTGGGGCAAACGAGTTCTCTCATGGAGACCGCGTCTCGGCAAACGGAGTGTAGGACGCCCTCAGGCAAGGTGGACTAATGATATGCGCAAGATTGCTGGCAGAAGCCGAAAACAGATCACAGTGGCGTTCAATTGGAGAGGCCTATGTGCAGCAGTGGACAAATATGGGCTGATGAAGTTGATGGTGAAGTTACTAGCTATCGCTGCTCAATTCACACTGCATTGATATGCGCAAGATGGCTGGCAGAAGTTGGATGGCGTGCAATTGGAGAGGCTTATGTCCAGCAGTGGACAAATATGGGCTCATGATGACAATGATGATAGGAACAGAGAGACGAGACAGTATTTAATATATTGTCGAATACCACGGGCCCAAGTAACTATTTGTCACACTTCTAATAAACCGTAAAAAAACGCATAGCGAATGAAACACTGCGGTGTTCTGAAACAATAGAGAAGTAGAGAGTTATTTACAAACCGCACACTCGCACTCTGAAAACGGAGATTGCAAACAACTGTTACGTATGCAAAGTAAATGTTAAAACGGATCCACGGTGAAGAAAGTTTCTGCGATTATGTGGATACTTTAAATAATTTACCTGTACCTAGGTACTAAAATACAACCTATCTATTTTATCTTAACCCTTTTATGTGCGGTTTAAATTAAAATTCAATTAATTCCTTGATCGATTACTTTTTACCTGTTAGTGTCGTACAAAACACGGAATTGTTTTACCTTAAGCATGCTATAGGTGATGCACTATTTTAACAAAGTAGTTACAGCTACATGACAAATAATTTACATAGGTACCTATAAATAGTAATTTCAATCATCTTCTTTATTGCAGGTCAGCGGCGATTCACGCTATCTTCGATCAGAAGATTTATTGGAGTTGTCTGGATGTCGGTGTGACCGGTCGGTTGCGTGCGCCCGCGCCACCCGGCCGCCGCCGCCGCTCCGCCGCCACTGCGCCGCCGCCGCGCCACCGCTAGCAGCCACTTCTTATTCCTGCGCCGACCGCCGCGCGAGACACACGTGTCGATACCACGGTTACGCGAACTCGGTTTGCCAGTCAATAACAATTGGTTTTCAAATTAGTAAACTTTCATAATATACCACGGATTTATTAGTGATACTTTAGTGTTTCATACATTAATATTAAGGAGTGCGCAATTAGTTAACGATTTCCTCGGACAAGTGCATTGAGTAAGTGTAGAGAAGGCTGCATTCCAAACCGGTGTCGTTCTTTAATGGACGAGGTGCGTACTACTGTGTTGAGGTGTGTGTCGTTAGCGAGAAGTGGCTTGTCCAGTCCGGCCGACTGCCGGGTTCCATTTTGTGTAGTTCCGAGAGAAAACTATAAACATTTTTCATTGTAATGACCATAATGTAACAATCGTATACAAAAGAAATACATTCACTTAATCACGAGCGCAATGGCTCGAGGAGGCATGACTGAAACCGAGCGCCACTGCTTTGCAAGCGCAAAAAATCAACCAAATAATATAGAAGAATCTCAGGAGAAACCCAACGGAGATGTGAAGACTAATGGGTTACGTGTGAGGTTTCTTGATGAAGAGGGCCAAACCGAGAGGATGGTCACCACAGACGAAGTGGACTGCGCAGTGTCCAGCGTCAAGAAGATCCACATTCTTAAGAACAGGAGTTCAAGTGAGACGAGTATCTTGTTAAGGAACGCGTCACTCGGCAAGCGGCGCTTGAGCAGCGACCGGCGGCTCAGCGACGTCGGCTCCGACACGCTCAACAACAACTCCTCCACGGAGAATCTCAATGGAAGGATATCCAATGTCAAGAATGGCGAACAAGATAAGACTGAGAAGACGACAGAACAAACCAAAGAGAGCCACGGACACTACAAAAAGAATTGCAACGTTTACAACGTGAACCAGGCGCGGACCCTGACGGCAGAGAGGAAGAAGTCTATACCGATATTGATGTCGAAGCGTGTGCCGGCGAAGGAGCCAACAGGGTCCGGCAAGTCGACGCTGCCGTCCGAGGTGTGCCTGGCGGACTCGGCGCTGGGCAAGGACTTCACGGCGCGCGCGCTGGGCCGGCTGTCCCGCGGGCTGGGCCGCCTGCTGCGCCGCACCAACAGCGTGCGCATCAGCGAGCCCGACCCCGTCTACAAGGTCGCCTACCTCGGGAACGTGCTCACTGGATGGGCTAGAGGTCAGTTACTACATTTTACTTCATCTATAACCCATTTTAACTATTTAAGACCACGTAGGTGCGTCAAAAGGTCGCGACAACCAACATAATGACAACGAAATCGATGGCATGAAATAATACAAATTCAGAATGAGTTCCATATTGGCAGTACACCTAAGATACAAATAAGAGCAAATCGTTGCATCAATAAGGCATAACTTACCATATTCTATATGCAAATGTTCTACGAGATGCCATAAATGTGTTTTCGAATGTAATAAACGATTCAAATTGAATAGAGACAATTGGTATTCCGTTCCCATATTTAAAAACAATAAGCAGGTGGCCCAATGGTGCGTGACCTCTATGTTGCACACCTGATGCAAATGTGTGTGCGGTGACTTATCGCAGCACATTTCAACAACTCGCCGCGTTCGTTATTGCACAAACGAGATGCTTTGCTATTACTAAAAGGTAGAACATTCGCAAGAACCGCTGTGTGCTTTGTAATCAACTGCAGCTACTTGAAATATTTCTAGAAAAAATGACGGTCAAAGTTTTGAATACATAGTTTCTACTGAAAGTTTCATTACGTACACACATAATTAAATAGAATTATTTGATTAATCAAATAGCAGAGGTATTAGTGATAAGCGTTTTAGAATGTGCCTTAATAATCTCCAAAATAATATAAGAATTGAAAGAAATTATCATTCATTACTAGCCATGAGCTGTAAGCTGAATGCTGAACCGATTTGTAAATCCCTGCAACATAAAACTGGTATCAGGTTACCGAGGCACCGGGTCGGTGGCGGCGCTCGCTTGTGCAACATCTCAGACACATCTTGGACATCACGTTTTGTGGGTTTCACCTCCACACGCGCGTTATCACAACAACACTAATGACACAAATTCCTTATCTGAGCTCTATCGATTTTTTAACGTTGTAATTGTCCATAATTTCTGCGAATTATCACAAAATTGTCACAATTATATAGGTGTCTACGTGAAATTTAATGCTTTGTATTACGTAAAAGCAGACGATGTTTTCACTAGGTATGCATTTACCAAGGCCACATACACACATTAATCTGGTCTTTATTGCACATCAAACAATGTAATTGCTACTAGTCGTACAGTGGCGTTTATTGCTTTTAGTGTTTTATTTTGCTTTCACTTGCCAAAAATAAAACGGTCACGAATGTCAGTCATGCGTCGTTGATCATTTAATAATCGCTCCGAAACATTTCTGCGAGTGAAAACTGTATTATCTGTACACACGAGCGTCGACGTCTAGTAGTCGCTGTCGCCATAGAGCTGGCCCAGGCGCGGGATGAACAACAACGCGCGACCCACTTCCTCCAGAATAACTGACGGCGACTAGAGAAATCTCACGAAACCAAACACAGACTTATTCATCATATTTTCTAAAGGGCACTAAAACATATCTATAGAAACGATACGGAGCGAGACCAATCTCGAGAAAAAAAAAACAAACTCAAGTTATAATAATACCCGAAACATTTTGGTACATTCGTGAAGGTGAAAGTTAATTTTAATCTATTATCAATTGATGGTTGCGAGAGGCTATCAATATTTGCTTAAAACGATCTACGGGGCGATTCAAGAGGAAGATAATACGTTAGCGAAGATGACATCAGTCAAGATCAACGACGCTCTAAGTATTTAATCTCTATAATTATTGGCTTAGAAAAGCCGCCGACACTGTTTACTAAAGGATATAAAGAAGATAGGATCGTCTAAAAATATTTACAACTACGCAGATGAATATCAGGATGAGTCAATTCAAACACAATTTGTAAATTCAATACAAAATGATAACATTGCGTTGTTTAATTTGTTCTCACAATTAAATCTTCAAAAGATATTATTTGTTGATTCGCGGTGACGAAATAATGCAGAGCTGTGACATAATCTGCAACCGTATAAGTATGTCACACTGTGTTCAACATATTGCTGAATCTTTGCGTCGCCACCAAACACATTTATGTTTAAAAGAAAGATGCCATACATATAGAAACTTAATTTGATGATTTCATACCTGGCAAACATGTTTTCGAAAACATCGAGTATATTTTTTGTACCTTTTACGAAGGTTAAGTTAAAGTGCGCCGGTCAGTTTTGAATACTAATTGGTTTTGTCAAGTCCCAAGATACCCGACTTGTAACCCCTCCGGTATCAAAATCGTGCGGAATCACGGTGTGGTGGGCCCGTCCGGCGGCGGCGGTGGCGGCGAGGCCCGTCAACAGTCAAACTGCCTGCGCGGTCTCGCTCTGTGGTTTTTTTCGTTCTCGGCACATTCCTCATCGCTCGTCATTGTGTGTTCCCCGCCGCCGCCGCCGCCGCCGCTTCTCGTGGAACCCGCGGCTCCCACAGTCGCTGCCCTCCTACTATCCTATAACAATTCTCACCCTTAAAGTTAAAGCTTTAAGAAGTTTCTGAGTCGCGTACATTGATGCATAACATTTCTAGTATCTGGTGACACGAGCATTCTCAAGAGCTATTAAGTTTGAAGATTTAAACTTGCATTGGAGCTTTTAATTAGTCTTTATATGAGCATACAATGTTAGGATGACATGCAGCTTTTTACAGTGTTCGCCTGGTTTAGCTCAGCGTTCTGTTATGTTGAATTACACTTTGTAATTTGTTTTGTGAAGCGGTGCAGGTTTTGCAATGGATAAAGTAAAATTCAACTTGCTTCTGAATTCAGTTTATGCCGTGCAATGATGCTTGCAAGGAAGTGTCATACTCAGTTAGGTTGTGGTGCGGTAGTTAGTGGTCGATGCGATATTTAGATCAGTCACAAGTCACGCACGGCGGCGACGCTGCGTCTGCGCATAACATTCGCTTCCTCGTTGTCAGCAGCAGTTTCATTGTCAAGTGCTCATACATTCCAGAAGTTGAGATTTTGTATCGTGTTTTTGTTTTGAGTTTACTCACCAGGCTTTCAAATTTGAAAATGTATAGTTAAAGCTATCAATGGGAATAATACTCAACATTTATTTGCTGTTACAATGCATACATTCAATCTTTATAACTCTTGAAAGTTTGCAAAATCAGAGTCTGCAGGTACAATACCAATTTCACTTCGGAGATATCTTGATACCGGGTTTTTTTCGGCTTCACTATCGATTTTTTTTCTTCACTCGTGTCGATTTTGTAACGCCGCAACTTTACCTAGTTTCTTACAAATGAAAACGCGAGGTATACTCGTGTCGACTGCGGAACAGCTGCCGCGGCGTGAACATGTGCCAGTTTGGCCGTGGAACGACAATAATTGCAACTTTTGTATCGTGTTCTGGCATATTCTGTGCCAAAGAGCTCCAGAGCTTGGCGCTGCCACCGCCGCTGTACCTACGGCGGAGTTTGACTGTGATGTGTAATTAAGTGCGGAAAGTGGGACGAATTTCTACAGTAGGTACCCACCTTTGTTTGTAGAGATTTTAGTTTGAAGGTCCCTTATGAAATTAAATGAAAATATTTATATAGTTGTGTTGTATGTAGGTTCAGATTATAATTGATTCAGCAAATTTATGATTTAACAGTACATAAATAAAATAATTTCTCTATATGATTAAGATCAATATCATTATGTTTAACACAGATAACAGAGCGGAAGATAATAATGTAAGTAGATAATGATATAAAAACTGTGATTCCCCGGAGGTTATCTTTTTAATGAAGACTGCTTATTAGAAGGATAATAATTAAAAATATCGATAATGTAGTACGTCAAAATTCCCATCTATTCAAAATTATTTTGAACTGGCTGACCCGGAAAACGTTATTTTGCCAATATATAGGTACGTTATTAACAGTGTTTCTGCAAGTACTATATATATTGATTTATAAACTTCGTCAAGGATTCTATCTAATAAAGAAAGCCGCATCAGAATCCGTAGCATAGTTTAAAAGATCTAAGCATACATAGGGACAGACAGCGGGAGGCGACTTTGTTTTATACTACACACATCAAAAGTGTTGTGATCAAGAACATTTTTAGCTCTAAAAAGATCTAATTTATTTAAATCGAATTTAATTTTCTGGATTGGTCTCCTACCTAATTCCCCATGACTTATCACCACATTTTGAATAAATTATGAATGAATTAAGTTTTTGTAAAATATATGCTTGATTGCAATCTTCTAAAATGTACTTCATCCCTGGACACTTTTGATGTGTGTATGTATTGATTACTCTAGACTGAGACTGATTCCTGGCATTTCTATCATTAATAAAGCTATTCTTCTAATAATTACAATTCGGTGAAAGATTCACTTAAAATTACAAAATCGCACCGTCATAGGTATATTGAACTTTAATTATTATCTAATGAACATAATTAAAATAGTAAAATGTAGGTCGAGCGGTCGATAAAGGTCGGTAGGGAAACAAACAAGAGCGGGCGCGGCGACTGCGGACAAATATGTAGTTACCTATTTACTATTGTTAGCATACAAATAGTACAAGGTCCACAGACTGAAGCTGTTATTTACCATTCCCATTTCGATGTAACAAACGTTCAAATAACAATATCAACTGGTCGTTGACAAATACGTTGCATTACATGACGTTGATTGTGATCAGAGAACTTTACCTAATTAACTTATGTGGACGATGCTGGGAAAGTTTGCAAAACACAATACTAAATAGTAATAAATCCCGGCGCCGTCCCTATTTTGCTTGTTTCGGTATGTTATGTCATTTATTGATACTTTTATAAAAGCGTCTGTGGTCCAGTTGGTCGGATATTTGACTTGTAACCGGGAGGTCGCTACTGGACGTGTATCAATGGGACTCTTTTTCAGAGTCTAAGTACGCAACGCAACGCTCGTACGGTGAAGGACAACATCGTGATGAAACCCGTACACCACAAGGTGTGTGGTGAATCCTATAAAGGCATTGGACCCCCTGTGACGTTGGGTTAAATACGCTTGGTGAACCGTGGGCATTTGATTTAGCAAGTGCCTCTGCCTACCCCGCTTTGGGATTTAAAAGGCTTGAACTGTATTTATTTTATTTATTATTTTCTTTTAACTATATTTACAAATTTAAAAGATCTCAATATACAAGTAGGTAGCACTATCGGCAACACCTTCTGTTTGTATCCGTTCTTATTTTATTTTCACATAATATCTGTGTTGGCAATATCTGAATACATATCTGGATCTTAACCCAGTTATTCAATAATACAATTAAACTCTCAAAATCCACGTAACCTTTATATAATGTCTTGTAAAAGTCGATCAAGTACACGACTCGAGTTGTTTTGGAGAAAGTGATCCGAGTTTTTTTTTCTCTCGACGTGCTCTTGTTGCATCAATTTTTATTTCTGCTATTCGCTTGTAGCAACCTTTTATTGCGAGAGAACGTCTACGTTTGGTTCGCGATGTGTCTGCGCTCTTGGATTCTATAGTCACAGCTCAGAACTTTAATTAGAACACTTCATGCCTTTGCATGTACACACTTTTCAACACTTTTGTTATCGTATACATCAGTGGCGTGCACTGGCTTTTACGACAAGTTAGGCAGTAATCCCCAAGGATTGACACCTATGTATAGGTAACTTGTCTTTACGAAAAATAGGTACCTTACTTATCTACACCCACAAAACGAAAGTGAGTACAACAAAAAAATGATCTAGCAATAACTCTATTATTAGGTCGGGTAACTAGAACACTAAAATAGGCAGTGTCTTTTTGTCTATGTGCACGCTACTGTACACATAGCCTTTCTAAAGTCAATGCTTAGGCCTAACATGTATGTAAGTAAAAACTTAAACAAAGATTTAAAAACAACCATCAAGTAAGCGACAAACAAACGTGGGATGTTCTAATTTCGTAACTGGTAACTTGAATTGATAAGTTCCTCAAAAAAAGGAGAAGTAAGTAAAAAAGTCATTTTGAAAGATATCGAGAGGTCAAAGACACGAAAGACGTCGCCGGGTCGTCGGACTGAAGGAGGTGTTTGTATTTATTGGTTGAAATTATGTTTTTTTTAACGATTATGATGCGCATTTTATTTGTGAGTTGAGGAAATCGTTTGCAATATTTGTTGTAAAGTAGCGGCAATGTTTTAGTGCCATCAATCAAGGAAGGAAACATTAAATTTAACGCCAATTTTTAATGCGCACATTGTGGCAAACGAAAAACCCTTTACAAATACTGAATTGGAAGTAAAATAATAATAAAAAATAAGAATATAATGGAAATATGCACGGTCATTCATGCATTATTCTAATCTTTCCGTTTCTCAATAGTCAATTTGTCAGTTAAACGGAATCCTCGAAGACCTGTTTCTGTGCTTGTCAGTGGAGTGCACTATCTTTTACGACAAGGTAGGCAGTAAAATAAAAAAAGATCTAATATTGCTAGGTCTCTCTATTATTAGGTCGGGTAGCCAAAATACTAAGGTAGTCAGTGTCTTTTTGCCTATATGGTGTGCACGCCACTGGTGCTTGTCATCCAGTCCTGATATGTTAGCAGATGCATTCATTTAAACATGACTTCTATGATATGGAACATAATATATAACAAAATAAAAACAATACACTCCACGTATTTCAATCCCAAAGCGGGGCAGGCAGAGGCACTTGCAAAAGCAAATGCCCACGGTTCACCAATCGTATTTAACCCAACGTGACAGGGGGTGAATCCATTGCCGCTATAGGTTTCACACACCTTGTAGTGTGCGGGTTTCATCACGATGTTGTCCTTCACGGCTTTAGGCTCTGAAAAGGAGTTCCAATGGGTACACGTCCAGTAGCCGAACTCGAACCCGCGACTGGACCACAGACGCCCTCTGTGGACAACAAAAAATTCGTCCCGATGTTTTCTATGAAAATACGTTACGAGTGAGTTTATTTTGTGATCATTCTGTGGCCTATGTTGATCATCGTTCCCACCTGTCTGTGTTCTACATTTGTGTCGTGTGAACGGAATGGGTGGGACCGCAACTGTATCAGCCATTCTCCCACCTCAGTGGGTGGTGAGATAATGCGCCATTGAAGACTATCGTGAATCTGCGTAATTCCTTCCTGGTGACACTCGGCAAGTACCGCTGCAGTTTCAAGATGGTTAAGTAATGTTATGTCGATTTATAGATAAGGTTAGCTCTCTGCGCCGTCAGCAGCAACGATAATTACGTGCACAGTTTCCGTTGCGCATTCATCAGCAACGTGGTGATGAGCTTTGAGCATGGCTTTCTTTCATCATCATCAGCCCATACTTGTCCACTGCTGGACATAGGCCTCTCCAATTGCACGCCACTGTGATCTGTTTTCGGCTTCTCGCATCCAGCTTCTGCCAGCCATCTTGCGTATATCATCAGTCCACCTTGCCTGAGGGCGTCCTACACTCCGTTTGCCGAGACGCGGTCTCCACTCGAGAACTCGTTTTCCCCAACGGTCATCGGTTCTGCGACAAATATGGCCGGCCCACTGCCTCTTCAGCTTGCTAAAACGATGAGCTATTGCGATGATTTTGGTTCTCTGTCGGATCACTCATGGCTTTCTTTACAGTTTCGAATAACATTGTGTTTTCATTTTTATTCGGACAATATAACTAACTTTCTTCTATTCAAGAATGTTCTTTGTGGTTTCTAGTGGCTATCTTTTTGTAACAATAGACAGTTCTGTTATGGCTTTACAATCAATTGAACATAACCATTGTATGGTTGCGGATTCTTTGCTCGATGAAAGATCTCACTCCAACATCAGCAACGAACTGCAGCAGCGCGGTCGTTGTTTGTTCCGCCCTTGCCCGGATTCTAAACTCGTTTTTTGTTTTTCCTCACCGTACCTTCATAAATTAGAATAAGCAGATAATAATAATTACATTGTATCGATATTGCAAAATGAACCTAAAGATTTTACGCACGCGGTTCAATTTACATTGAAGGTGTTTATCACGCATCGCTGACTCCTAGAAAGTCATGCAAGGTTGTGCTGCAAGCGATTCTGGTGTAGCTCGGAATTATTTGGCACGTGAACAATGCGCTGATTGTATGTTGTGTGAAGACCCGCTCTCGGTTCTGTAGCGAGGACGTTAGATAACTTCGTAACAAACTAGTTCCATGTCACCACGGCTAATATGTACTGTGCAAGTTATACTAGAGTCATGTTAGTTAATATCAAGTGTTCAAAAGCAACGGGTAATTTCAGTCAAAGTGCTGGAAGCAGAGGGCACGTTGCGCACACGTGCCGCCATTATCACATTCAAATAGCTGAGGACAATCTGAAGGATTATCCGTCGTTTCGCATTTTATGTGTTTTACGTTTTATCTTTTGTGTTTGGACGATTATAACGCGCCTAGTTAGAATCGATTAAATACGCAAATTATAGGAGCTTTAGATAAGGTGGTAACTATAGATATTGGAATAGTACAAAATCTCGATTGAATAACTTCATTCTGGATTTAGGTAGATATCTACTATCACACAAGAAATTCCCCTAAAATCTAAGCCGGAAATTGCACCATGGTATTTACTTCACAGATATCTTATCTTTGAGATTAGGGAGAAAGGGGCGTGGCGATTAAACATGGTTCATTCACTATGATTATATTTACATGTAAACAAACAACAATGTGTTTATAAATATATTTCAAATCTATATAAACAAACGATAAAAAAATACTTAAAATTGTGCAGCCACTAAAGATTTACCTGTCTTATATTATTCCGTCCCAAACAGATGAAGCAGAAATCTTCTTACAGACTTGTTTTAAAATGACACAGTAAAATAAATTGTAGAGAAAAATGAACAAGTGTGCTCCATCGTAGACCACATCGCTGCTTAACATCAGGCAGGATGTCAAACGCTTGTTCATTCTGATAATAAAATCCCAATTTTCTTTTTGATATGTTTCCCAGATTTCCCATTGAAAAAGTTAGACATTATCACCATGGATTGCTTTTTTAAAAACGTCTAGAAATGTCAAGATTAAAATACCTACTTCGCCTTCAACCGTGAAATTTGAATATTCGTTGCGGTTTAAAATTGGAAAAGTGTTAGGTACCTAAAAATAATAAATAAAGAATAAAAAAGTAAAACCTGTAGGTATCCTTGTATTCATAAAGTTAAAATAGCGTTAGTGCAGTGTTAGTAAAGATCTCATAACCTGGTCAAATTAACAACAAATACGGACAAACCAATCTAAGTAGATTTTTTTTTTAATCACTATGAACAAGCGCTTGACCACCATCCTGCCTGATGTTAAGCAGCGATGTGGTCTGCGATGGAGCGCACTTTTTCAGTAGGTACCTATTCACCCGCGACTTGAAGACCTTCAAACTATACTGCGCAGGAAACACAGACTCTGGCAAGTCATTCCACATCCTGGCGGTACGCACAGATATACGTCAACTATTTAGTCAATGTTTTAACTTGCACTACCGACATTTTTTATTGGGACAAGCGATGTGTTACTAACATAGGATAAGTTTATTGTGTACTACTAACATTTGTTCGTCTTCGATACTTTAATATATTAAAATTATTATTATTATAAAGCAATCAAAACCCTTACCCCATAAATATACTGTTGAAAAAAGCAAAACATGTTATTATCACACCATCCGCTCCATGTGTCTGCGCCACACACTCTGACGTCAATGTGGCTTTGTGTTTAGGCTAAACTGTTGTTGTTATTCAAAATCTCTGCCTTTGATCTGCTGATGTTCCGATTAGTTCATAGTTTACCTTCATGACGCGTAATGTGTATACCTGAAACATCGTGACGTTCAACACTATCGCGGGCACTCGACTTCAGACATTAGTAGTGTTATTGTTATCACGTCTCGACAGGCGGGGTGTGTCACTGAAAGGGTTAAGTTTTCTATACCAATATTATAAAGAGGAATGGTTTGTTTTTTTTTGTTTGAATTGAATAGGCTCCGAAACTACTGGACAGATTTGAAAAAATCTTTCACTGTTGGAAAGATACATTATTACTGAGTAACATAGGCTATATTTTATCCCCAAATTCCCACGGGAGCGACATAAAATAGTTTGTTTTTGTAGGTATACCAACTTGTTTAAAAAAATAAAACATCATGAATTTTAATAATAATGATACTTTTTAATATACTGCTACTGACCAAACTAAACACTACAATAATGTCGAAGAAAAAAAAACTACTGTAAGACAAAAAAAAACATGTTCATGTTTATTGACATGGAAAAGACCAGACCTGTTGTGAATTATCCTTACTAATATTATTAATCAGAAAGTGAGTTTGTTTGTTTGTTCCGCTTTCACGCCGTAACTACTGAACCGACTGCTTTGAAATTGCATACGTAAAGTTAGAAGTCCGGATTAAATAATAGGGTACTTTTTATCCCGGAAAAATGATATTTCCGAGGGAAACTTAGATTTTTCCGTAGGAATGATAAGTTTTCTTATAGTTGTCCTTTATACCGCAATATAACCGAAGTCCACGCGGGCGAAGCCGCGGGCGGAAAGCTAGTAGAGTTATAAAAGTATCTTAGAATACAGGAAATATATTCCAACGGTAGCAATAATAATAATAATAATTGTAAGATGTAGGCAGCTCTTATATGACTGCCAGGTTCGTAATAACAGCCGGGTTTTGAGGTAAAAAAAAAGTTTAAACAAGTCGTATTATGTAATTCCTTTATTGCTTCTTGTTTTATTACATTGTCCTGTGTTTTATTTAGAAATTACGAAAGAGGTGTGAAATTATTTTTGTGAATTTATTCCACACAATTCTTTTTAAAATATTAAATAACGGTCTTTAGGTCTTTTCTTTTAGATTTAAAAAAATCACAATGGTGTTTATCAAGTAGCAAGTTGCGTTTTGAGCTATCGTATCCTATAAAATATTTATGCTAGGTTATTCAGTCTACTGCTGGGCGAGGGCCTCCTTCAATGATTTCCGTTATAAAATGAGTTTCTACTTAAGATCATGTCTGATTAGCGCCATCTGTGAGATGTTTTGGAACTACTTTTGACATATTTGAAGCTGTCAGAAAACCTCTCATTTGTGTAATGGCAATCGATAATCGGCACGCTTGGCAGGCGGGTTGGCGATCGCAGTGGTGTTGTGGTTTAACTTACAGAGAGCGCTGCTGCCCGTCCTCTGGAGAGCTCCCTCGGTCGCCCCTTACGAGCCCCCAGAAGGGATAAGTTAGGCTGGGGTGGTCACATATTATGTATTCATCTCGCTATCGCCACACGGCTAGGTTATTTAAAATGTAAATAAGTAAACCGTACTGGCATTTAAATTGTATATTTGTCAAGTAGCTTATATAATTATACTTAATAAGTCACTTATGACCGCTGCTCACCTGGTCGATGACCTGGCGCTTGTGCCTGAAGGCTAGACGTGTTAGGGTGCCTTGGAAATAGTACATAATTATATCAATTTAAGCATACTAGTTGACTCAGTACCTGAAGCAATGCAGGGAAGCAAAGTTGTAACTTAAAAACAGTCAATTCCTCACTTCTGTATCATTTTGTTAAGCGACTTTTTCTCAATTCGGTCGTATATAAGCTTTTTTATGTTTATTCGTAAAAAATATTATTCCAAAAGAATTCATATTATGTAAGTCATACTACAATTAGTGTATCATTGACAAATGATTATGATGATATTTTTCTTTTTAGAAAGATAGTATTTCCAAGGTGATCCTATTATAATAAGGGAATTCAGTAAATCAGAGTTTGATGAAGGCAAATCTGATAAACCGACCGGAACTTTTTTGTTTCATCAAAATCAGTCCAGTACTTTTTGCGGTAAAGAAGGAAAAACATCCATCCACCCATACACCCATCCAAACTTTCGCATTTATAATATTAGTAAGATTAGTGCGGAATTAATAGAATAGCAGAAAGTATGGGCTGATAGTGAGTGCGGAACAGTGTTGGGAATAATGTTATAGTTGCCGCCACTCGACAAGAAACTAGAACACTATTTTAAATATTATAGCATGTTGTCATCACGAACCTACCCACATTTTCACCTCAGGTTACTAATTTGGCAACAATATCAACAATTTACGGGTGTTAGTTATTAATAGCCGATCATGGCTCTAATCAAATGTATTGATTGCATTGTCAAATTGCTTAAGCTTTCTGAAACCCGGAGTTAAAATATGAAAGGGTCTTTCCCACGCGGCCAATTTATAGCGCTCTATATCAATACAATTAGCTGTGCAATTCAAAACCGTGCACTAGTTCCACAAAAGGTCGACATCCACCAGGAGCGTTGGCGTCTACATAACAGTGACCGGTTACCACATTCCTACTTGTATTTTCTCGGCTGATTTACTTGGCCTCTGCGTCAGTTGATTTTCCTGTGGTATTAAGTTCTGGTGTCATGGTGCGACATATTTGGTGCGCTCGAGTCGACGTCCTTGCCATAGAGAATGCTTCTCGCACATTTCGATTGAATGTGTCGTTTGTTGAACACTTTAATGATGCAGGTGGCGTTGTATGTGTAGGGAGAGATCCGGGTTCGACCACTAAGCTGCTGGTCCAAAAACATTCTCAAATATTAAGGGGTAACTTCGAAGTTGAAGATACAGAAAACTTTGTTTCCAGCGCAGTATAGTCTTAAGGTCTTCAAGCCGCGGGTGAATAGGTACCTAATGAACAGGTGTGCTCCATCGTAGACCACATCGCTGCTTAACATCTGGAAGGATGGTGATCAATCGCTTGTTTATTGTGTTTAAAACATAATCTGAACTAGGTATTTCTTGATTTATGTGGCAAATATTTTTCATTCCAAGACAAAAAAATGTATCTAAGTAAGTATATTACGTAGCTACTTAACATGGGATGAAGGCAATGTGTGTGTTGTTGTAACATATTTATTTATTTAAGACATATTTGATCACTATTCTTGCTTGTACTAAAAACTTTGCAAAAAATACCAAGAGCCATAGAGGAGCATGAAACCTTTTTGAAAGTGTCTAATTTAAAAACATACTGGCCGTAAGGAGTTTGTATAATATGAATGAGCTGAATTATCAGGTACATGTATGTGAGGGAGTAACATTAACTATACTACAAGCCGCCGCCGCCGCCAACTAAGCAATAAGTGATGTAATTGTTTACCAAATACAGAACTACCAATCGCTGATGCCTCTGGAAAATACACACGATAGTTTTGTTTATTCTCGTAATGTCGTCGTCTGTACGTTATGTAAAAATCTGCGTTGTGATTGATGTGGTGAAACTTATGTCAACAGATGTCTATGATACTGTCCATTTTGCAACGCAACAAGCAGCCGTGCTCATTGCGACAACTTTACGGAACTGAAACTAGGATGTTCGTTTATCAGTGGCGTGCACACCATATAGGCAAAAATACACTGCCTACCTGAGTATTGTAGCTTCCCGACCTAATGACAGAGTTATTGCTAGATATTTTTTGTTGTACTCACGACATAGGCTGACTAAGGTCATGTGTTTTGTGGGTGAGTAGAGATAGGTTACCTATATTTCGTCAAGACAAGTTACCTATACATAGGTGTCAATCCTTGGGGATTACTGACTACCTTGTCGTAAAAGTCAATGCGCGCCACTGTCGTTTATCATGTATACTTGCCAAGTGCACTTGTCCCTATGTCTTTGTCATTGACATTCCTAGCAAACGTTGATAGCTTAATGTAATCTTTGAATATCACTCTTTTCTAGATAATACTAGCTGATCCGGCAAACGTTGCTTATTTATAAAAAAATGCCTAAATGTTATTCCAGTGTATAAGATACCTGTGTGCCAAATTTCAACCAAATCCGTCCACCCGTTTTGACGTGATTCGCGGACACGGGAATTCGGCTATTTTATATAATCAACTGGTTTTCTCGTAAAAAGAATCAAAACAGTTTTATTATAGTATATATTGTTCGTCGGATACCCGGTGAACAATATTGAGTTACACAAAGTGATCCTAATTCCAAAAAATCCTAAACTAGAAAAGCTTTTTTACGCTATCTAATATAGAGGTAGTATATTTCATTCTTATGTGTACTACCATTACCTCGGAAAGACTTTGCCATCTTGTCTAGATGTGCTTTGACATTTTTACTCAGATATTGATATAATCTAGGATCAGTATTTATTAGAAACAATACCAGATCCTAGTGCAAAAAATCTTCACAATTTTCGAAGAATTTGTAAAATTTTGCGTCGATTGTTCAAGCAAATAATGAACAAAGTACGTAACAAATTCAACCACGTCTTACATTTCCATAATAGTAAAAAAAAAGTCAAGTAAAAAAACACACCTTGAACAAGTTGGTGCTGTTTAACTAATTAGGTACGTGGAATCAATTAAACAGTACTGTAAAATAGAAAGAAGTATTTAACGACTAATGAGAAATCAAATTATATTCTATACAGAGTTTAAGTGCAAGTCTTGTGTTAATGTAATATTACGGCAATCAATGCTTCCTGCTGCAAACAAACGAAATATATGTTAATGTTGTAAAATGAAATTTAAACACCTCATAAGTGGTTCTACCTGTAATTAACACACATAACACAATGCTGCAGAATCCATTTAATAGATCTCTTGTACCTCCCGAGATACCGCAGACAGATATGAGAAATCACTTTATATCAAAAAATCTATAAAAAAGAAACAACCCACGTGATACTTTTTACGCACTATGAATACCAATTCATACCAAACTCTAAAATAATTACGTTGCGAAACAAACTGCAGAAGATGTCAAGGACAACAGAATTAAACACGAAATATCAGAATTAAATTATGATAAACACCGATCGAGACCGATACGATTCATACGAAGAAAAAAATAATACCCACTCACTTACTGTAGGCATTTCGTTCTCATTGTAGAACAAACGGCACCTCGCCGATCTAATCCATCATCCATCGACCATGAAGGTGTCTGCTGCATCAATCAATAAGCGACTGCAAACATTGCCGGCGATAATGAATGGAGAACAAACAAAAACAAGTAGGTGTTGCAAGTGTACGGCACAGCTACAATGGTGTATGTGAGGTGCCAATGTCACAACCTTACATTGTGCTCGTGAACTCTTCCAGCGCAAACAAGACGTGTCTTTTGACGAACAAAAGAAAGGACGAGCCACGGAGGAGCGAGCGCGTGTACAACACACGGGCATCGACACTGTAAGTTGAGATATCGTGCGTGAAGTGCGTACACGCAATAGTAACATTACTACTACACATTAATAAAAATTGTGGAAGTACGTTGTGAGTGAACAGCTCTGATTACAGCTATCGGATTACTTTTCTAATCGTTGACGTGACAAATCGTAGGTTCTTTAACAAAGTAAAAAGCAGCAATTCATTAGCGGATTTTACAACTATACTCAGTTTATCAAGTTTATTAAAAAAAAAGCGTGGTTCAATTGGTCGGATCGGTTCGAGTCCGGCTACTGGACGTGTACCAATGGGACTCTTTTTCAGAGAGTACGGTGAAGGACAACATCGTGATGAAATCCGCACACACCACAAGGTGTGTGAACCCTATAACGGCGATGGGCTCACTCCCTGCCACGTTGGGTTAAATACCTCTACCCACGGTTCACGTGGGCATTTGCTTTAGCAAGTGCCTCTGCCTACCCCGCGTTGAGATTAAAAGGCGTGTCGTGTATTTTTTTTATCTAGTTTATGTATCTGCATTCCGCAAGCGCTGCATTGCGAGATCGATTATTTCGTTCACAAATTGTAGATTAATTCAATATTGACTAAAGATATGTACATAGGTAACTCTACGCTCCGTTAATTCTTGTCGTTCTAAATTTAAATCATTTTGCCAATGTCGAACTGAAATGCCGAGTCAACTTTCGGGGCTGTCAATGTCAAGTGATAGCCACAAATTGAAACGTCCGTCGACCGCCGCCGTGGGTCGACTTGTGCGTCTGATTTTACATTGACAGCTGTTAATGTTGTGTTTATTATGTATATCGACACCTTGTTGAAGAATGATCACCTAGATGCACACATCAAAAGTGTCTAGGGATCAAGTACATTTTAAAAGATTGCAATCAAGAATATATTTTACAAAAACTGAATTCATTCATAATTTATTCAAAAATGTGGTGATAAGTCATTGATACAGGCATGGAAAATTAGGTAGGAGACCAATCCAGAAGATTAGATTTGATTCAAATAAATCCGATTTTTTTAGAGCTAAAAATGTTCTTGATCCCTAGACACTTTTGATGTGTGTATATCACAATGAAAGGTTTTCTGATAGCTTCAAATATGTCAAAAGTAGTTCCAAAACATCTCACAGATGGCGCTAATCAGACATGATCTTAAGGAGAAACTCATTTTAGAATTGACAACAAAAAAATAAAAACATGAAATGACAACCCTGTTTAGGTAGTGCCATCTATTGACATTTCTTACTGTAATAAGCCACCTGTCAGAAAACCTTCCATTGGGTCTCACGTAGGTACAATATTATTTACTATTTTATTTGAAATCATTACTTCGGAAAACGTTTTTTTTTGCTACCAATATGTAAACAGTATTACAAAATCGATATTGAACTTAAAAACTAGTGGAACGTTAGTAGTTACCTATGTGAAGGCCAAGCGAAGGCTCAACGTTATTCCCGCGGCTAAATCTCATGTTATGTTAAGATTACGACTAATCTTGATAAGATTTATGAAAATATTGGACTATTTGCCTTTATTATTACTATTTTACCCCGGCCCAACTTTTCTCGTTGTGGGGGACTGTGCAAGGCGATCGAGGAAACTCTCCAGAGGCAGCAGCGCTCTCTGTGAGTTAAACCACAACACCACTGCGATCGCCAACTCGCCTGCCTAGTGTGGCATTTTGCTCCAAATTATTATAGAAATCATTAGGGGAGGCCCTCGTCCAGCAGTGCACGTCATGTGACTGACGATGATAATGTTTCTCTAGAAAATAAAAGAATCGAAATAATGTGAAATTATCATTTCAACAATAGTTCGATAATGCCAGAAAAAATGCTAGATCAAAATACCTATTCATTTTGCAACCGAACACCTCAGAACACCAGTAGGTATGTCGAAATGCTACGACATCAATTAAAGTTGGTTAGGTTTACTTATTATGTACAAATTACTTATTAAGTTACATTATTTGCATAATTTTAATTGTATTATTGCCTCTAGGGGGAATTAACTATGTGTACATACGATATTGAAACGTTCAGCACATTATTTAATGTATTTATTAATTGGTTGTAATATCATGTTTATAGCAACTAATTTATTATAAAGGTAAAGGGCTTTAATGTGCCTTAGGAAAAATTTAACCTTCTTGTCCAATGATATTTATATGAAACTTTATATTACGATGGTAGATGATTTTCTAGGCCAACCGTACCTAGAGGGGACCCAAAATTATTTTATTGGTTTAATTCAGCTTGTACTTCACTGCAATTCATCATAATTTTCCCGCACTAGGTGGGGTCGGGGCATCACGTTTCCTTTCGCCATTTATCTGACATGAATATGATAGAATGACAGCGTCCTCAGTCTTCGTTCTCTGCCATTAGTCGTCACATAGTCCATCCATACCGTCTTTAGTCATGCTCTTCCTTTGTATCCTTCCACATTCATACTCATAACTTTCCTTGTTACATGGTTATCATCCCTCCTCATGACGTGCCCAAACCATCTTAATATGTTACTCCTAACGCCCGTTCAGGCTTCCTCTTATATACTCATTCCTTATCCTGTCCATTCGAGTAACTTCCACATGAATTCTTCTTTCATCAGTCACCTTTGTTCCCCAATGGGGAATTATCTTTGACGCTTTCTGACAGATTTTCAGGTTGAGAACTGTCATTACTGTCATACTGTCAGGCTGTTTGATTCTCGGCTACAAAGCCTAGAGCATCGCCGCAAAGTTGCGAGCCTATCTGTCTTCTATCGGGTGCATTTCGGAGATTGTGCTACGGAGTTGCATAACCTAATACCCCCATCGCGTTTTTACAATAGGACAACCAGGAGAACGGCAAAACGTCATCCATACCAGCTGGATTTGCCATTTACGCGAACCAAACGGTTTGCGTCCACTTTCATAGTGCAAACCGCCAGTATGTGGAACGACTTGCCGGAGTCTGTATTTCCTGCGCAGTACAGTCTGAAGGTTTTCAAGTCGCGGGTATATAGGGTTATAGGTACCTAATGAACAAGTGTGCTCCATCGTAGACCACATCGCTGCTTAACATAAGGCAGGATGGTGGTCAAATGCTTGTTCATAGTGATGAGAAAAAAAAATACTTTCCAAAAAAAGTTTGACAGTAATGACAGTTCTCAGCCCGAAAATCTGTCAGAAAAACGTCAAAGAAAATTCCCCATTGCAGTCGACATTTTAAACTATTTACTCTGGTTTCGTTTCGGCTGAGTGAAACTGTCTTTATCAATTAACCTTTCATGTTTTTTTTCTCTCTTTTACAACCTTGACAGCAATCGCAAGTGTTTGTGTTAAGAATAACAGTGTCAGGTGATGGGTCGCAAAACTCAGGTATGACTGGGGTACTATTCTTTGAGTTTTCTAACTAGAAAAGTTTTACGCGATTGGATTCAACGCGTGAGATCGTTCACTTGAATAGTGATGCCGCATTGACGTAAGAGACGACTTTGACACCGTTTGTCGATAACAGCCTCTCTGTTCTCTCTAGTATGTCACTCTTAAAGAATGGATTATGTAGGTACATTACATTATTTCTATATATGGAAGTCAATAGTAGGTAATTGTTCTTAGTTTTCCAAGGTATTTTTTTTGCTATTGGTGTGTATGTGAGATTTAGTGAAGTAAGACAACTCGGATGTTAAATTCTTAACGAAATGTATCAGCTGATCATTATGAACGACTCCTCCTGTACTAAACTCTCATGCTTTCTCTTTCTGACATTTATGAACGGAATTGAACAAATGTCGGTATGTAATTTTTTTCCCTGAAATTACTTTAGACGCAACTGCTTCTTATACAGGGTTACTTGTAACTCGACGTATTCCTGATCCCATATCAGGATGATATGGGATCAGGAATACGTAATACGTGATGACATGTGTATGGTCGGAAATTAATGGTTCTTGAGATATTGACTTTTTTGAATATTTTCTAGAAATTCCCAGAATTTTGCATGAAAATGCAATGCAGTATATATAAGAAGTTGGTTATTAATTTAATGTTCCAAAAACATAATACACCAAAAAAATATTTCGTTGAGATTCCTGTCGACTAATAACCCATCAATTCTTTAACAAATCACTTTATACCTCCCGGCAACGTAGATCTACCTGCTTAATCCTTAAATCACGTTGTTGTTCAACTTGTGGTAGGTACCTACACAACATGTTACGTTCCAACAACACCTTGACATTCGTTCGCACAAAGGTCTGGTGTGTTAATATGAAAATTCCATTTTTTTGACACTTGGCTAATGAACCCTAAACGCAATGCGCCTGCGCACGGAAGCGGAAGATTGTTCAGCGGAAAAAAATACCTACTTCAAGCTGCTGCCTGTTGTTTGTTGCACTGTTATTACAATGTTGTTTGTATTATTTATGTGATAATTGTTGTTAGGCGGCGGCTTGTGCTAACTTCGTTTTATTTTCCTTGAAAAAAAAAAAAGGTGCTTGCCTTGTTTATATATAGCTACATGGGAATTAATTTATAACGTGTGCACCTACGTTTGAATATCGTAAATATTAACTGTTTTTTTTATATTGTGCGCTAGTTCTTAGTGGCGAGCGGAAGAAGAAAAAGGAACAATAACTCTTCCTTTTACTTCTTCCGCCGCAAGGAGCAAGGAGGTTAGGTCGCGAGAGTGAGCTACAGGAAGTTTGTGTGCAGTATGCATGTTGTGGAAAGGTTGATATTTTTTTTAATTTATTTATTTATTATCACAGAACAAGAATTGTTTTACAGGTTGCCCTAATTCGCAAACTTTCGCTTAGAAAAACCAATTCGCTTAGAAACTAAACAAAAACTAACAAATTAAAACTTACCTACTTCAATAAACAATTTCCAAACTTAACATTACAACACAAGTTAATAAACATGAAACATAAAGAAATGTGCTCAACCATAAAAAATACAAGGCCAAATTGATGGATGGAGATGTGGTGCAGTTATCAACGCTTCCGTAGTACACACATCAAAAGTGTCTAGGGATCAAGAACATTTTTAGCTCTAAAAAAATCTAATTTATTTAAATCATATCTAATCTCCCAATGCCTGTATCAATGACTTATCACCACACTTTGAATAAATTATGAATGAATTCAGTTTGTGTAGAATATATTCTTGATTGCAATCTTCTAAAATGTACTTGATCCCTAGACACTTTTGATGTGTGTAGTTATAGCTTTGTAAATGTTTAGTATAAGCCCAAATGAAACCATGGCGGAATTCAGCGTTTTAAAAAGGACTCGAACTCATTTTTCTTCAACGGTAGTACACATATTCGTATTCTAGCCTTAGTAGATAGGGCAAGACTGGGGATAGGACATTGTAAGTTGAAATTGCATCTGCCTCATTTCTAGGTGTTAATAAGGAGCAGGCTCTTACTAAACTCCAAATTATACACCGAAAGGAAACTCGGTCGATATTTTGTAATACTATATTTATACCGTAGTAAATAAATAAATATTGCACAAGAACATTGCTACCATTCTATGTAGCTTAAGCACTCGTGTTACGAAAATCATATACAATACTTATGTTACTGTATTTTTAAACATACACATCGAACAATCACTTCAAAGCTCCTGACCAAAGCACCTGCCGAAAACATGACTCTCCGAATAGAGGCCAGATATGCCAGCCGACACCACTAGATCAATAGGCATGTTAAACTGTGTGTCCTTTATGTGTAAAAAAATACACTTCACGCCCTTTAATCCCAAAGGGGGGTAGGCAAAAGCACTTGCTAAGCAAATGCCCACGAATTCAACCCAACGTACCAGGGGGTGAGCCTATCGCCGTTATAGGGTTCACACACCTTGTCGTATGCGGGTTTCATCACGATGTTGTCCTTCACCAAGAGCGTTGCGTTGTGTACATAGGCTCTGAAAAAGAGTCCCATTGGTACATGTCCAGTACATGTCCGCGACCTTCCGGTTACTAGTCAAGTATCCAACCAACTGGACCACAAACGCAATTTGTACACTAGAATTATCAATTGACATGATAGATACGTAGCTTTTCTTTCAAACTAAGTACTTGAATCCGTTGGCATATCCACAAGTTCCCGACACCGTAATTAACTGTCTGTACAAATACTTGCCACGTCATAGGAATACCGTTCGGAATTCAAATTGATTCTAGCCATTGCCTCCGGGATGTTTACAGCCTCACAGAGTCAATATAAGCTAAGCTCTCGTAATATGAATGAAGTACTAACTGTAAGCTCATGTTATACTCCAATAATGTACAAGTTCAACGATTGCACGTGAGCTAGGCACTAAGTCCAATCGCTTAGGTGCGTACTTAAGATTATAAGCGAAGATTATAGAATACAACATTTTACGTACCGTTCTTGAATTGGGGCCTATGTTGTCTGTCCTGTTAGTTTATTCACAAATGAGCGAGACAGACTTTGCTAGTAAATAGATGAAATGGTTATCTGAAAATTCGAATACTGAAACAAAAGCTGAGTGGAAGACAAAGTATATTTTAAATACGAAAGCACACGGCTTATATACAACACCTTTGACCAAACGCTTGTGCCATTCAGGAGTACACCTAGCGCCATCTAGTGTGCTTTCAGAACTACAAAAACTATATACTTACAAAACAACTTTAAACTTATATATGTATATCTAAATGATGTCAAAACTAGCTGACCCGGCAAACGTTGTTTTACCAATATACCTTATACCCTATATGTTATCTAGTTTATAAGCTGCAATGCTGCCAAGTTTCATCAAAATCAGTCCAGTAGTTTTTGCGCGAAAGAAGGACAAATATCCATCCACACATCCATCCAAACTTTGACATTTAGGGCCTTACTAATAATGGCGGAATTGCTATTTCGAAGATATACAAAGCTCAAGTTAACTTGTCAGTTGTATGTCAAATACGGAATAATCAGTTCAAGTAGACCTGTAATAACCGTTGTATAAGTGACAACGCGTTTATTGGTAAGGGGGTTATAATATTAGTAGGATTTACAATCTCCAGCAGGCCTAGCAAAGCGCTCCAAGAAAGACACGACAAGACATATCAGGCACTGCTATTGGTTGAAACAAGCTGAGTCGCACGATGTGTGACATAGCAGCCAATCACAGCGCACATTTGTTTTATGTCTTGTCTTTCTTGACGAGCGTGCTAGGGTTGCTTAACGCTCCACTTAAAATTACGAAAAATCATGTTCATAATTATGTTATTTATGTATTTCCGTATACAGATAAAGGTACCTTTTTAATGTTGTAATATAATAAATGAATGAACACTTTTTGTACGGTAAATCAACGCCCACGTTCGAGAGAAAGCATAAATAGATCAAACATGATCAGAAAAAATAATTAACATGCAGTATGATATAATCTTATCACTTATTGTTTAACATGACGTATTTTCAAAGCTCTACATGAAACAACTCTGATATATTTGTGATACAAAATCGTTTACTAGCTCCGCTTGAATGGACCTTGACGCTTCAGAGAATACGATTCCTGAATCTGGACTCTGTGCCCTTGATTGTAAAATGCAAAATCAGTTGATAGCAGATCCAACATTAATTGTGCACGGCAACCCGTTCGCTAACGGGACCACATTCTCGACTGCCTCAGCGCTCCTAGTATCCTAGTACTTACTATTGTACGGCTAAAGGTAAATGGGAAAGTTCATTCTGATCGTAAACGTTGCTGTGAAAGCCTCCTCGCTGTGAGAGTGACCTAAAACCTAAACCTATGCTGCGCTAGTACTTGCGCGAGATTTATTTCTACGGATTCTATCATATTTTTTCGGAGAGTGTGCTACGGAGTTGCATAACCTAATACTCCCATCGCGTTTTTACAATAGGACCACCAGGAGAACGGCAAAACGTCATCCATACCAAGTGGATTTACCATTTACGCGAACGAAACGGTTTGCGTCTACTTTCATAGTGCGAACCGCCAGGATGTGGAATAACTTGCCGGAGTCTGTGTTTCCTGCGCAGTACAGTCTGAAGGTCTTCAAGTCACTGGGGTCAATAGGTACCTAATAGTACTACTAGTGCTCCATCGTAGACCACATCGCTGCTTAACATCAGCCAGGATGGTGGTCAAACGATTGTCCTTAATGATAAAAAAAAAACTTTTCGGTGTTTTTCAGTGAGTAACTAATATTTTTTTTTGTATTTCAGGTAAGAAATCAAACTTCTCCAGCACATGACTCTAATCCCGTAAGTCTGTATCAGTTTATTACAAAACCGACAGTTTATTACGACTTTAAACACTATGGCCATCGCTTTAATATGTTGAATTTCGGGGTGATAACCATAGTAATAGGTCCGTGTTGATTGTCAGTAAGAAGTGCAACAGAGCGCGGCCGGTTCGGCGCGTTATGCAAATGGGAGAGTAGGCCACTCCAACTTGACGCATTCTAGGTCATGATTTCCACGAATTGGCTAAGTTTCATCTAGTGCCTTTTGTGAATGCCCACGACGTACTTACATGTGTAATTTCCTTCAAGAATACTGACGGTCTTCGATTGAACTGACTATCTTTAGATTGTTTACATCAAACGTTGCAACTTTAAGACAAAAATATAGGTAACATAACTAAAGCAAAGACAGGTTAAATTTCACGTCGAGCAAACACTTATCTTTGGTTAAATTGGCTCCGTAATATCCGGTTTACATCGGTTTAAACAAAAAAAAAAACTAAACATGTGCTTTTTATAATTGAGGTTTGACGTCTTTGTCACGTGGATCACGTTTTGTATCGGTCACTTCTGTTGTAACTGTAATTACAATGAAATAAATAGAATAATAAAGCATCTATCATCCTAAACCCGACTTAGCAATATCAGCAAACAATAATAAATACCTTAAACAATACCTTCCATGCACAACAAGTGAACGATCTTGAAAGCGATCGCTGCGAATAGAGATTTGTACGTATTTGAGGTTAGACAATACAAACATGGGCACTTAAACTTACTTACCGAAACAATTGTATCCTGATCTTTTATAGTTAAGACAATATATGTAGGGTAAGCTCAAAGCGATAGTTGAGTCGTAATAGGTTAGTTTGACCGCATCAGTTGAATATGCGACTGGGTAACCTTTGTCGGACAAGGTGCTTTGACAACTCTGTCGTTACTGCTTTGTGTGTGACAGGGGAAGTCGATATGTGTTGATATGAACCGCGTGACGATTTGCTCCGTTATTTTATTAGACTAGTGGACGCCCCGCGGTATCATTCGCGTAGTTTCAGTATTAATTTATATTACGAAATACTACCACCAAGGTTTAGAATTAGAAACATAACTCTAAAAAAAACCGTTTTTTTTCATATAAAACTATTGGACGCCCCGCGATTTCATTCTCGTAGTTTCAGTATTTCATACAAACTACAACACCCACTATATAGCAACGCGTCCCACAGGATCGGGATAAGAAGTACCCTATGTCCGTCTCCCGGTTCTAAGCTACGTCCCCACCAATTTTCAGCCAAATCGGTCCAGCCGTTCTTAAGTTATAAGTGGTGTAACTAACACGACTTTCTTTTATGTATATAGATTCTACCTCCCTTTTGGGGATGAATTTTGATGAAAAGGAACCCTATATGTGTAAAATTTCATCTTTCTAGGGATAAGGGATTGGGCTGGGCGTGAATGAGTCGCCGAGTGAGCCGACACCCCAGGTGTAGCCGGGTTTTCGCCTAATGCTACTCGTAGTATATTCGGGGAAAGTTCAGAGAGTTGTAATATTTGCCTATCGTAATGGAAAGATGTAGTTATGTGGGTTAGGAGCGTGAAATGGAAATCTCAGCGTCTGGAAACCAATTTAGATTTTTTATTCTTACAAAACAAACACCAAATTAGATTTTTTATTCTTACAAAAGCTTACGAAGCAAAGTACAGTTTCAGATAACACATAAAAATGTACTGCCAAAAGAAGGAATAACTTCAGTTTTACATACATACATACACTTCACGCCTGTCTCCCAGAGGGGTAGGCAGAGAATACAGATCTCCATTTGTCACGGCCCTGATATACCCCTTTCGCTTCATCTACATTCATACATGACCTTCGGATTCGAGTACTTTTCTCGCCACCTTCGGCCAGGACATCACCAATCTGGTATGTCCTCTACTCACCCGGCCCATTAAATCACCCACATAAATCTCTTTCGTCAATCGACTTTCATCCACTCTCTCCATATGTCCAACTTCATTTTTCTTTTTATAATTACAAAGAAACGTATTGCCAATTTGTATAATGCAAGCGTCTGATTTGCATACGCAGCAGTTCAACGGTTGGCATCATTAATAGCTTCAAAGACAAATTGCACGGCTGTACAAACACCATTAACACCGCGGAGGTCTTATTTAATGTCACAAGTAATAAACATTAAAATAATACTGTGCCAATGTGTCTGTTAAACGACGCCGTTACACTCGAGGCGAAGGAGAGCTGACCTGCTAATTGGAAAATTACTAATACCTACAACTCTGCGGTCATACGACGAAAGAGCGTAACTGTGTATTTATTTTCATGGGAATATGTGCTTTATTAGTTCGGATTAGTCCAATAATATAACACATATTCTCATGAAAATAAATGTAAAGTTACGCCTTTTCTACGTACGACAGAACTAGACAAAATATATTCTGTAATTCCCCTCAAGCACAGATCTCTGATTAACTTTTGTCTCCCTTTAATCGTGTTTGTGTAAAAGAGATAAACTACACATCTTCAAGGTACACTTCGGTAGTGATTATAGTACCAGAATAAGGGCCCTAGACCTCAAGTTCAATTGCACGTAAATACATGCATTTAAGACTAACAAGAATTAAACAAATAATGCCAGCGATGTACCTAGTAGCAGGGAAACATGAAGAATGCAGCTCTGCTCAGCGAGAACCGGTTCAAAGAATTATAGAAAAATACCTGTTGGATTCTGTTACTTGATGTAGATGTATTTTGCATGCATTTTCGAAGATACACAGAAATTTCATATAACAAAGGGAAATATGTTCCCAAGCCCTACCTGCCCCTCGGCGTACGGGCCATTCTCTGGAGACGTGCGCATCTACTTGCTTTTTCCTCTTTTCAACGCACACGTTTTCTTGACTCCATACAAATTATCTTTGTCCATCCCTGTTTTGTTGCCAACTCTCCCCCTTCTGGGGCATGACGACCACATTACGGAGACGTCGCTTCGTGTCTTCAGTCGTTAACAGGCTTCATATGTTCTTCGAGCTAAATATACTATAACTAACTTAAAAACCTTAAGGAATACCTTCATTGCAGGGGGATTATACCAGCTTTCTAGAAAAAATATACAACAGCGAATGCTATTTAGATTATTTTTCATCATCATCATAATTTTCCCGCTTATTGTTTAATTTTCTTATACTGATATTCTTTTAGCGAAACCAAGTAGTTAGATTCATTTATTCAGAATTTAAAATCCAAGAGATTTGTTTTAACACAAAGAACAAGCGTTTGACCACCATCCTGCCTGATGTTAAGCAGCGATATGGTCTACGACGGAGCACACTTGTTCATTAGGTACCTATTCACCCCAGTGACTTGAAGACCTTCAGACTGTAAATCTTAAAGTCTTGTTGTATTAAGGGTTAACTAGAATGTGAATGATTCTAGAAAGAGTTTTAAATCGAATATACGGGTATCGTTCAAGCGGGAAAAAAGGAAATGTAAGAATTTTACCTGTTACTTGTACCTACTTACACCACTGAACGACGTTAATGAGACCGGTTTAAAAATATCAAAATCACGTAGTTTCCACGTACATTAAAACAGTCATTCTTATTTATAATGACAAGTGACTTTTCAAACAGTTTAAAACTACGTTTTTGTTTTCTAGAAAATCTTGTTTATGCCTCGTGCCAGATCACTATGTGTCGGCAAAAAGCCATATCCTATTAAAAAAAATACTTTACTTTAGTTTGCAAATAAAAAAAAATCCCGCTCAAGTTATGCAAACTACTCGACCGGTTTGTTTATTTAGATAAATCTGACCGAAGTCTACCTACCTACGTACTTCTTAATATACACTTCACGCCATTTAATCCCAAAGCGGGGTAGGCAGAGGCACTGGTTAATAAGCAAATGCCCACGGTTCACCAAGTGTATTTAACCCAACGTTGGGGTGAGCCCATCGCCGTTATAGGGTTCACACACCTTGTGGTGTGCGGGTTTCATCACGATGTTGTCCTTCACCGTACAAGCATTGCGTTGCGTACATAGGCTCTGAAACAGACTCCCATTGGTACACGTCCAACAGCCGGACTCGAACCCGCGACCTCCCGGTTACAAGTCAAGTATCCGACCAACTGGACCACAGACGCTGATGACACACGCACAGGTACTTCTTAATAATTTTGTAACGTTCGCCTCTAACGTTAATTAATCGTATAATCTAACTCCGAAAATCCATTTAGTTAGAAAGGTGGACAGGCAATTGGCGATGTGATTGTTATTGGGCCTTTTGTTCGGCGTCAGGTTTCCATTGGTCGATAGGGGTTGCGCAACATGCTCACTGAATAGCCTGTGGTTTGAAACGTACAGCGAAATAAATTGAACCTTCTTGTCTAAGAGCTTCGCACATTGGCAGCTCAAATTACTGTGTGAAATTTCGCTCATGCCAGGTGAGGGTCGCTTGCCAAACGCCATCGAACTTATCCATTCCGAATGCCGAATGAAAACTTTCAAACATTCGTGCAAATTATACATCGTTAGCATTTCACGGTCCCGTTGGTGTAGTGGTCAGCATGTCTGCCTCTGCTCCGTAGTAGGGTCGTGGGTTCGATTCCCACCGCTGACAGGTGCTTAGGTGATGAGCTTTTAATCACTTGTTGGATGTGTCTGTGTTTTATTTATGTAAGTATATATTTAAATGAAATAATTCCATAACAGAAGTGCTTTAGCTACTTAACATGTGATAAAGGCAATGTGTGTTGTTGGAAAAATATTTATTTATTTATTATGCATTAATTAATCGAGGGGCTAAGTGCCCCGTTTGCTGTGCAGTTGCAGTATTATGAGTTAGTTGTAATTTAGTAATAATTAAGTAAGTGTACTTAGTACCTCACACATTTTGAGTGTACTACTAACAATACTGTTGCTTTTGCCCTCACAGGGTTCATGTTTGATTCTTTGCAAATTATTTAAGAACTTTTCTGTAACATGAGTGCAATAAACGAATTGAATTAATTAAGTAGAATATTCAATCGCGAAAAGAATTATCAGGGTCGCTATACCAATACTCTTCCCCCCTTGGAATAAACGCGTTGTAACTTACATGTAAGTTATTACAGATCTACAGAAACTGGTTACTCAGTATTTGACATACAACTGACAACTTAAGCTGAGCTTGGTATAATGTCCGAATAGATAAGCCGCGTTTATTGATAAAGCCTTTTCTTACGAATTAATATTTATAAGTATAAAAGAAATAAGGCGCTGGTTTTCAGTAAATATGGTGAATTTTTGTTTTTTTTTTTTTGTAGATTGGTATATATTGACAAAAACGTATAAAACTAAGGAAAATAAACATTATCAAAAAGGCAGAAATCGCAACACCATTTAAGATCCATCTAAGTCTGAATAATTGGTCTAAAAGTTAGTTATCTAGAAAGGTTGGGGTTCTTTAAGAATTGTGCGCGCGGGTTTTATCAGGAATTTTATGCTGAATGAAATTATTATTTACCTTGTGATGCTTCATAAAATGTATGTGCAGGTAAATCATACTGCAGGTTCAAGGATATAGTTGCATTGTCGAGAAAAACTTTATTGGTCATTGTAAATTACATAGAGATTGCTGAGATACACGTGTAACGCTTAAACGCAGTATTAGTACAGTCACGTGCAAATACATGTACACACTTAGAAACATTCCAAAGGCATTTTCTTATAAAGCATTGATGGGAACCAGTGGCGTGCACTGGCTTTTACGACAAGGTAGGCAGTAATCCCCAAGGATTGACACCTATGTACAGGTAACTTGTCTTTATGAAGTATCCTATGTACTCACCCACAAAACACAGGACTTCGTTAGTATGTCGTGAGTATAACAAAAAAATATCTAGCAATAACTCTATTATTAGGTCGGGTAGTCAAAATACGGTAGGCAGTGTATTTTTGCCTATGGTACTCTAGATTCCTTACTATGATAAAATAGGTCTAATAACAAAGTAGCAGTCGTTATTTTAAGAGATGCTTTGTAATGTTCATAAGTGTATACATGTTTTTGCACGTGACTGTATGTCTTCTAGGTAAATATTGTAAGAACAATTTTATTGATTACAAAACACACATAGTGAATAATTGTAGAGTTATTGTTTAGCTTTTTATTTACTGTCTTGCATTATTATCAATGACGTCCTTCTTTTCCATTATGTGTGATTTTTTTAATACATTATGAAAAATGACATGTGCTTGAAAGGTGCAACTGCAGAGACGAATTACAGAGATGAATGGCGAAAGGAAACTTGTTGCGCCGACCCCGCCTGACCACCATCCTGTCTGATGTTAAGCAGCGACAGACTGTTCATTGTGATTCCTTTTTTTTATCTCTATGAACAAGCGTTTGACCACCATGCTACCTGATGTTAAGCAGCGATGTGGTATACGATGGAGCACACTTGTTCATTAGGTCATTCACCCGCGAATTAAAGACCTTCAGACTTTACTGCGCAGGAAACACAGACTCCGACAATTTTTCTTAATATTAAACTGCAGTACTAATTCAACTTGTGTTTTAGTGGTATTTCAATATATCATTAAGATGTTACGGAACTTGTTAGCTAATTTCTGACATGGATTGTTTCTCTCCAAGTGATCTTGATAAGGTTCCATAGGCCGTATCATTTCGTCTTACTACTAAAAAGTACAAAACAATTGCGTAGTGTAACGAGATTGCGTTGAAGGCATACCTATCGTATCATCGACCACGTTTCCCAATAACAGTCCGTGTTTTCTGCACAGTAAACACAGACGCTGATGGTCTTCAAGTCACTGGGGTGAATAGGTACCTAATGAACATGTGTGCTCCATCGTAGACCAGTTGCGGGCGCACCATATAGGCCAAAAGACACTACCCACCTTAGTATTTTCGCTACCCGACCTAATAATAGAGTTATTGCTTGATCTGTTTTTGTTGTACTCACGACATGGGCTAACAAAGGTCCTGTGTTTTGTTGGTGAATAGATATGTAGGTACCTATATTTCGTAAAGACAAGTTACCTATACATACATAGGTGTCAATCCTTGGGGATTACAGCCTACTTTGTCGTAAAACCCAGTGCACGCCACTGTCGTAGACTACATCGCTGCTTAACATCAGGCAGGATGGTGGACACTTCTGGAGTCTGTGTTTCCCGCGCAGTATAACCTGAAGGTCTTCAAATCACTGGAGTAAATAGGTAACTAAAGAACAAGTGTACTTCATCGTAGACCACATCGCTGCTTGATATCAGGCAGGATGCTGGTCAAACGCTTGTTCAATGTGTTTAAACAAAATCTAAAGTACTGAACCAATTTAGATAAAATTTTAATGGGACCATCTTGAAAGTAAACCCTGTCGAATGCAAAAAGAATTTTAAAAATCGGTTCATAAACGACGAAGTTATCCGAACAAACATAAAAAAGCATATATACGGTCGAATTGAGAACCTCCTCCTTTTTTTTTGAAGTCGGTTAAAAAAGGTTTCCTACAAAGTTCACAGTTGAAGATTCAATTCCAGCGGTTATATTCCAGCATCCATCACCGCCTCCGTGTTACCGGTTAGTCCCCAGATGTTCCAGATGTCTGGAATCTTTTAGTGGCCTTGCACTTGACACCTGCTGGCTAGCCTGTGAGAGTTGGACGCTTGCCAAACATCAACTACACTCGGGAGCAAACATTTCGGGTCACACTTAATTTTGTGTATACAACACATCTAAATATTTTGCAATCGAGAAGAGCTAAGTGAGTAAAGTAAACTGTTTTTTAAAGACAGTAAAATAACTAAAAGTATTATGTTTCGAATTCAATATTAATATTTTTAGAATTATATAGTTTATTACTAGCTGACCTGGCAAACGATTTAAAAAAAAAATGTTTATTACAAATTCGAAGTGCCGTACAAAATTGCCTGGTGATGGTACCCCCATTTGGACAAAGATTTGCTTGTAGTAGGGAGTGCCGCATTATAAAACTATAATTTCGATACGTGACAGAGTTTTCCTGTCTAAAATCATTATATTTTTTAAAGAACTTGCCCACGGTTCATCAAGCGTATTTAACCCAACGTGACATCCCAACCCATTGCCGTTATAGACTCCAAACATCTTGTGGTGTGCGGGATTCATCACGATGTTGTACTCCACCGCACAAGCGTTGCGTTGTGTACATAGGCTCTGAAAAAGAGTCCCTTTGGTACACGTCCAGTAGCCGGACTGAACCCGCGACTTCCCAACAGGGTTACAAGTCAAGTATCTGACCAACTGGACCACAGACGCTACATGAAAATCAGTTTTACATATGACCCGGAATTTCTGCTCACGAGTGTATAGGTCACAGCTAAATAAACTAAATTTTCCCTTGGACTCTTCTGCCTTTGAAATCACAAGTCTTTCGGTATTGCGCTAAATTAAAGCGTGGAAATGTCTACAGTCGCTTTGCAGTTTATTTAACAGCAAAGTTCAGACGAAAATAATCGCTGAGGTGAATCGATTTAATTTCCTCTCTGGAAATATTCCGTTGGTACATGAGGTAAATGGATTAACTTTAGGAAAATTACCCGCAGTGTTGTTTTTATCTAGTGAGTGTTTTACGTCTGTCCATGGATTAGTTTAGGCGTTTGAATTAATGATTTTGTAAATTTGACACACACTTTACTAATACTATTATAGATAGATCATACGTTTTTAATTACGCGTTTATTATGTTATAGAAATACTCACTCTTATCAATAATACTTGACGCATAATAATTGTCTGGTTGAGTACGAACCGACTTCAAAACGAAGGATGTTCTCGATTAGTCTATGATACGTTGATTTAGTTGGTTTCAAAAAAAATATAACTATATGAAAATCATCAGTACAATTAGTTTCTAAACTATCTGTATGCCAAATTAATTTAACTCGGTTAAGTAGCTTTGGCGTGAAAGCAAGACAGACAGGCAGAGATACTTTCATACATATACTTGCATTTATAATATTATCAATTTATAACGTATTTATACATACATCAAAAGTGTCTAGGGATCAAAAACATTTTTAGCTCTAAAAAAATCTAATTGATTTAAATCAAATCTAATCTTCTGGATTGGCCTCCTACCTTATTCCCCATGCCTGTATCAATGAATTATCACCACATTTGAATGAATTCAGTTTTTGTAAAATATATTCTTGATTGCAATCCTCTAAAACGTACTTGATCCCTAGACACTTTTAATGTGTGTATTATCTATACTAACAAATAAGTTATAAAAAATTAAGGAATATTCTTTACTTAAAAATGTATTTGTTGCGAAAAACTTTACTACAGAAGGAAATATTGTTATTTTATGGAACTTTTATCTCAGTTTCATATATCAAAGCTGACGTGAGCATCTATTTTCCTGTGATGTTAATCTCGCCAGTCAGTCAACCATCAATAAAGTGTGTGCGGATATTTTAAGGCATGACAACGTACAGTCTGCGCCGAGCCGCAATCCTCCGGTCGGTGTCTCGAGCAAATATTTACTCGCTCAGCTTACTCAAGACCAAATCAAACTTAAATGTAGAATATTCGAGGAATTCTACATTACGTTCACATCAATTTGTACAAAAGTCTTTGAAGCTGAAGTGCAGAACAGTCTGAAGGTCTTCAAGTCACTGGGGTGAATAGGTACCTAATGAACAAGTGTGCTCCATCGTAGACCACATCGCTGCTTAACATCAGGCAGGATTGTGGTCAAACGCTTGTTCATAGTCATAAAAAAAAGTTTAGACACTTTTTGTATAGTTGTATTTTCATACGGCTACTTGCTCTAACTAAAAACTCACCGCATATCAAAAATGACATTTGAAATAGAACGAGACAAAAATACGAATAAAATGCAGGAGTAAAAGAGTAAGAGTACCTACCTACTGATATACATGCTAGTTAGTGGCATGATTTTGCAGCGATTCCCGTAATATTTTTGTTCTTCTTACGAGTCGAAGCTTTGAGATATTTGACATCTTGGTGATTATTTACTGTAATAGCCTCAAAAGCGAGACCTTTAGAGAAAATATTTTCTGTCCCTTGCTGCCGGTAGCGGTGTAGTGTATACAAACTGTCAGTTTGGGTAAAGTACATATAATTAAAAACAAGTATATAATAATAATGTTTTATTCAAAAATAAACAATTGTACACATAGCATTATAGGTTATTGTTGGAGTAAACGCAAATATCTGAACTATCGCCGAGTCGTCACATCACTAGTCGCACGACACATCCCTACCACGTTACGTTTTTCTTTCTCCGATTCTGACACCGCGCTAAGATATACCGCTCATTGTATAATTACATTTATATTAATAAATAAGTAATATATCTGTATTAACGTGCTTTATTTAATAACCACAGTTATGAACAAAACATATCTTTCTTAAGTTAAACATCCAGTACTTATATTATAGGAAGTACCTGTGCTGTAAGTACCGAAGCTCTTCCACTGGTGCATACGTACAATAGATATATGAAATAGTGCTCAAAACAACATTTATACACCTTAACAATAGCAGACAACAATTACAACAGTAGGTACAACTCACCAATGTTCTATTAGGTATGTGAGACTAAGTAGTGAGTTATATAATACAAAATGTATGAGTAATAGTAAAATACGTATGTAGGAACATCTATGTTGAAAAGAGACGGACTAAAGGTGCTAAGTGGCTTGCAAGCCTAGTTTCGTCTGCTCTGAGCCTCCTTGTTATTTCTACCTTCCTACTTAATGCGTGCTTGATTTACGTACATGTTTACAAAAAAAAAAATTTGGTGAAGATCATCGACCTCGATGTTTAGACCAGCCCTTTTTTATGAACGATGAAACTAAGTTGTTATTATTGTTGGTTATTAATATCGTATCTCTGTTTTCAATTGATGTTTTTGCGCGTCCAGTCTCGACCGCACGAGGGATATGAACGTGTGCGTACACCACACTTACAATGAAATCTTACATGAAAGTCTATCTGTAGTAAGATCGTACCTACACGAGAGATCAATAGTAAAAAAAATATTTTTACAAACATAACTTTATGAACTTGTGGTCGCGCTAGTGAGTTTTATAGTATTAATGAACTCTACCACAGCAGTCGAGATATTTTTGTTTACATAGCAGGTCTTATGGTTATACAGGATGGAGTTTATAACACAAGCGAAAATTTCGACCCCTTTAATTCGCCTGATGAGGTCCAGATACTTCTAAGTGCCTTATTTCGGAATAAATTGAGTTTAAAGTTAATACCCATAATGTTGACGATGTTATCGTGATGACAACTGTTTGACATTTGACATTTAACAGTTGACACTGACATTTGTCAGTGAAGGGCGTTTCGGAAAGAAAGGAACCGTTGCTTGTGTGGTAATTTTTGCTAGGGAAGAACATTTTTCTTTATCACTATGAACAAGCGCTTGACAAACTTTAAATCAATTTAGAACGTCTAACACTACTAGGATATTAATAAGTTGTATTCATAAAAAGTTAAAACGTGAACTAACTAGTTGATTTATATCAACTTAGATCGGTTTGTCCATAGGTTTTTGGTGCACATTTGACCAAGTTATGAGACCTTTACTAACACTGCACTACCGCTGTCCTAACTTTATTCTCTATTATTACTTTACATATTTTTTTTTGCTTCTGTTCCACCCTATATAATTATGACTACATGTTTATATGAAATTGAAACATCTCTCGGTTAAATACCACAGAGAGGTGAACAACTGCGCAGCACTTAGGAAGTCGGCCTGACGTCAACTATATCATCTAAGCTTTGTCGGCACCTGTATTATTATGTCTTTTATTATATTAATGATTTTTGACTCACGTCATACCTGCCTAATGTATTCACATTTATAAGTAAGGTACTTATGTTAATGATATAAATAACAAAGCCAACAATAGATTTAATGTTGTTTATTAGATTTAATTTTAGTAGAGCTGTGTCGAATGTATAAGTATACCGGACTAAATCAATGTTTGCGAACTGTATGCAAATGTAATGGCAGAGTGTTTATAGTTTTATCATTTTAGCACGTCATTCATGTACATATTAGGTACAGATTTGTAGCGGAAAACAATCAAAAACACAATATTGTCAATATCAAATTAGGTATACAAAAATATGGCTCCTAACAATAAGATTCATTGGCTCTAGGAGACATTCTGCATTATACTGTTGGTTTTGTTTAGTTAATTCACATACACACGTCACGGCTGTTAGTCCGAAAGCGGGGTAGGTAGAGGCACTTGCTAAGCAAATGCGGTTCACCAAGCGTATTTAACCAAACGTGACAGGGGATGAGGCGATCGCCGTTATAGGATTCACACACCTTCTCATGAGCGGGTTTTATAACGATGTTGTCCTTTACAGTAGCGTTGCGTTGCGTGCATAGGCTCTGAAAAAGAGCCCCATTGGTACACGTCCAGTAGCTGGACTCGAACCTCCCGATTGAAGTCAAGTTACAGGCCAACTCTCTCTGTTTACTTAATTTAACATTTTAATCTATAAAAAGTGTACCTATCAGCGTAAATAATGTCTATAACAATTCATTTCGAATGAACAATAAATTGATAGAAGCTGACGAATGAAAACTGTGTCCATTCGATTGTGATAGATCGAATGACGAGAGAATGACAGAAAGGTAGGTCAACCAATATGACATATCAAATTGGTTGGTTTATACTTTAGTTCTAACAGATTGCACTAGAGATACATTGAAAAGGTTTATGTTTTTCTGAGTACAATCCGCGATATCAGATAATGTGGATTGATGCAGTTGAACGATAATGAATACAAGTGTATATTGCAATTCTTACGAGGCGGGCAGAGACTCTAACGCGAAATTGTCACCAGCAGCCCCCCTACGACAGCACTCCAAGAAAGAAATAAGACTGTTGGTCGCGTCGCTATATAGAGGGTGTTATAGTTCGTATGAAGAACTGAAATTACGCGAATGAAATCGCGGGGCGTCCACTAGTTATATCTATAATTATATCTTTGTCATATGTTAAGCTTAAAGCACAGCGGTTCAAGATCTAATGGTGACAATAGCACGGTTATTTTGTTTTGTTACATTATGTTACAAACGATTAATTCCTAAATGTGACATAATGTATAACGTTGAAAACGATATTACAAAGTCGTTACGAAAATATTAAAGTAGATTAACTTTGTGGTCCAAGTTAAATCAATATTTGTAAACTTTGGAAATATCGTGATATTATCATGAAATCGTTGAAAAAAAAAATATGTTTCATTTTGTTTCAAAACCGTGGACAAACTGGCACGAATTGGAGAGCGATTAACATTTACTGATGTAATAGTATATATCGCCGCGAAAATAATTAAAGGCAAGCTCGAGCTTACCTTTTTTACTTTACCTACTAAATATATTTTACTTTAAATTGTCCACCTTCGTTTCATTGAAAAATTATGTAATAATAGGTACGGGTATCGGCGGAACACCAGCGTCGCAGGTAACTGTAGCATTTTTGACAGAGAGTTGTAAGTACCCCACCCCACTTAATTGTACATCATCATCATCAGCCTATACTTGTCGACTACTGGACATAGGCCTCTCCAATTGTGATCTGTTTTCGGCTTCTCGCATCCAGCTTCTGCCAGCCATCTTGCGTATATCATCAATCCACCTTGCCTGAGGGCGTCCTGCACTCCGTTTGCCGAGACGCGGTATTCACTCGAGAACACGTTTGCCCCAAACGGTCATCGGTTCTACGGCTAATATGACCAGCCCACTGTCACTTGCTTGCTCATAATTGTACGTACAAGCAAAACACATCCTTACGTGTCAATAAAAGCGTACAATGTCACATTATAGTATCAAAATAGTCGATCACGATTCAATAAAACGTTGGTCGAACACCTCATGGTTGTCGGGAGGGCGTCGCCGCACGCGCTGCACCGGAAGGGCACTTGGCGTCATGGCGGACTCGTGACTTCCGGTGCCTTTCCACCCACAGAAGCCTTATGCCCTTATGTGATGAGGGAACTTCTATTAGTGAAACTTGCTTATTGTACATTGTAAACAGAGACAACATGTTTAAATATATATTTATTATGTATGTATGTAATATTTATTCGCTAACTTGAGAAATAACACACTAAACAACAACAAAAAAAATAGACAAATAGCAACAACACAACAAGAGAAAAAATAATAAAATAGTAAAAACGAGGCAAGAATAAGAGAAAAAACAAAAACAAAAGAGTACCAGATCTGTGAGAATGGTACAGAACGTGTGCCAGGTCTCAACCTAGTAAAAGGGTCTCGACTCAGCATAATGCCACAGTTACCTGCGGCGCTGGTGTTCCGCCGATACCCTTTGGACAGAGAAAGCTACACATCAACATCCTATAAAAAAACAATAAAAAAACATCAAATTTTTCCCGATTTTATATCGGTCAATATGTTTTTCTTTTCAAACTCAACGCAGCTTGTTTGCTGAACAAACAATCAGCTGTGTACTACAGTGATTCGACGCAATTTACTACGAAGAATATGTACACTGGTTTAAACCCGGATAAGCTAATCTACAATTATATCTGGTGTTAAGCCAGCTCGTTCAGCTTCTGTGCACCCCAATCTGTCCAGTGTCGCGTATTTTTTTGTAGTCAGTAAACACTGTTTTCCAAAGATGGAGTGCTCATATACTCCACAGCGTTGTTTTTTCACTTACAATCTAGATAAAGCTAGATAAGTGTTTGCTCTATAGAAAACATAGCGTGATTCTTTACCGTTTAAAGAACCTGTCTGAAAGAATTGCCAGATTGAAGTAGGTATTAAATGTGAACAGATGTATGTGTGATAAAAACTATTTATGTTTCTTCGTTAATCCTTTTAATATTTTTACTGTGACGGGGGGTGAGCCCATTATAGGGTTCACACAGCGGGTTTCATCACGTACTTAAGCTCTGAAAAAGAGTCTAATTGGTACACGTCCAGAAGCCGGACTCGAACCCGGTACCTCCCGGTTACAAGTGAAGTATCCGGACAAGTGGACCACAAGCGCTCACAAAAAGGGACTGACAAAATATTTACCGCGAATTTACTCAGATGTACCTAAAAATCATTAGCTTTTATGATATACATACTTGAGAGACTTTGATATTTTATTTATTTATTTAATACTTTTACGCACCAACAGTACAATGGGTGGACTTAATACTAAAGTATTATTTACCAGACAACCTCACAACATGGGAGAAACATAGGTCAGTATTCAAAAAGTTGTAAGTCAATACATACACATAATACATTTATAGTTCTATTTCATTCATAGTAGTAGAACCAGAAAAGGATAGAAGTACAAAATATTACGGCTGTGTAGGTCGGTCTTTTAAGTACGTTTTCTGCTGGCACCAAAAATTCTACAAGTCCGCGTCTTGGATACTGTATCATAATATTCTCAAGGCACATTTCCCCGGTTCGAATAAGTTCAAAATTTGTATAAATCCAACGTATCACGCATACTTAGCAAAACCCGAAGCGCCTCGCTGGATACAGTTCCAATGACACAATTTATAACCGTATTATACATTTCGATACCGTTTTTTTTATAGTAGAGTACGAAATTATCAACATTCATGTTGAGCGTGTTTCCTTTGATTTCAGGGCTCAGTGTATATTGGTTGCCACTTTGATTTGTGTTAAAATTTGCCTTCCTATATTACGTTCGGAGCCTGTAGTGCAATTCTCGTATTTTCGTCGATACTAAAAAAGTTTCAACTTAGTCCAAACTCACTTGTTACTATCGTTCTCGTGTTACGTGTCAAACGGCTCGGAATCGTCAAAGCGTATTCTCGTAAACAAATAAAACTAAAATTACTCTTCTCAAACAAACGGTATTCTGGTAATTTTTAAACTCGAGCGTAAGCTAAACCAAAACGTAATCGTGATCGAGCAAAAATACGAGAATTGCACTACTAGTCGTGCGACCTTCACATTTGTAGTAGCGCCGAGCTAATACCGCAGCCGGCTGATAAAGAGCGGACAATGGCTATGCACATTCCTCTATATAATACCTTTGCTTGCTCTATCTCTGGTATGTGTACTCTACAATGCTTAGTCACCGATATTGAGATGTGCCGTGTTTACAAAAACGAACTACGAGTAAAAACCACAACCATACTATTGCATTATTACTGCTTGTGAGAGGAGAATTAAAAATAAATAAATAAATAAATACACTTTACGCCTTTAATCCCAAAGAGGGGTAGGCAGAGGCACTTGCTAAATTAAAAATCGTCAAAACGAAATTAGTCCTCCGCGACTTTGTTTTTTCACTTACAATCTAGGTAAAGCTAGTAGCTAGATAAGTGTGTGCTCTATAGAAAACATAGCGTGATCCTTTACCGTTTAAAGAACCTGTCTGAAAGAATTACCAGATTGAAAAGGTAAAAGTTTAAAAAAAAGAGTAACGCGATGCACAACGTTTGAAGCTGGGTTACTGAAGCGATGAAATAATATACACTTAGGATTTTTCATTTGATCCGATCTTTCCACGACTACCCAATACAATTAACTGCTTTAAATACAATATTAGCCAAGGTCATCTATGTCGGAGTGCAAACGGCGATAAGAATAAGCGAATGTTGAGTCTTTTTATTCAGTAACACTTAACAAGTAGGTCGGTAATTACGAAATTAATGTAGATAATTTCGATTATAACTAACAAATAATAATATATACACTTTACGCCTTTTAATCCCAAAGCGGGGTAGCCACAAATTCCCACGGTTCACCAAGCGTATTTAACCCAACATGACAGGGGGTGAGCCCTTCGCCGTTATAGGATTCACATACCTTCTGATGAGCTGAGGTTTTATAACGATGTTGTCCTTTACAGTACGAGCGTTGCATTGCGTTCGTAGGCTCTGAAAAAGAGCCCCATTGGTACACGCCCAGTAGTCCGTTTACAAGTCAAGTATCCGACCAACCTAATTTATTTAAATCAAATCTAATCTTCTGGATTGGTCTCGTACTTAATTCCCCATGCCTGTATCAATGACTTATCACCACATTTTGTATAAATTATGAATGAATTCAGTT
>SJJU01001924.1:0-47229 GCA_012932125.1 Conopomorpha cramerella | reverse complement strand
TAACACTTTTAGTGCCGAAATCACGGCTCCCGAGTTCTAGAGATTTTTATACACATGCCGACGACACGTCTCCCGTGTCCCGACTATGTATAGTTATAGATGCCTTCAAGCAACGCCGCAGCACACGGCTAGCGTGTTCTCTCTAGTGTTCACCGTTAGGGTTGTCAAATTGATTGAAATAATAAAAAAAATATATTATTACCTACGTATGTGTATTACCTGTTTACAAAAAATACCTACCTACTTTCAAGTATCTATCTAGGTCCATAATAGGTACACAAAAAATAATAAATAAAAAAAATACGGTCTTTTGTTGTCTCCTATCCTTTGCACACGTGTGCAAGTATGAATAGGCAATTAGGCACTTATTATTTATGACAGTAAAATTAAAAAATAACTTTTTCGTGGGAATACCGACGAAGACAAAGGATCACAGATTGCCTACGTATGTGTATTACCTATTTACAAAAAATACCTACACCTACTTCCAAGTATCTATCTAGGTTCATAATAGGTACACAAAAAATTACAAGTTAAAAAAAAATACGGTCTTTTGTTGTCTCCTATCCTTTGCACACGTGTGCAAGTATGAATAGGCAATTAGGCACTTATTATTTATGACAGTAAAATTAAAAAATAACTTTTTCGTGGGAATACCGACGAAGACAAAGGATCACAGATTGCCGAAGAGTGAGAGATAATCCTTATCTACTTTGCTTCTTTTCAAAAAGGCCGCTGCCGAGCAATAAAACTACATTTCCAGAGCTCTCAGCTCTCATTCGTTACCTGTCTGTGTTTCTTACCTGACGTATCGGATTCTCTGTTTAAAAGTTTTCGAGTGCTATATATTGTGTCGTGACCCTTGCCTTCTTACTGGAACTTGATAATTGCCTACGGACTGGACTTGTGTTGAACCCTGGAACCTTTGACCCCCGCGTGTTGGACTGGACTGAGATATTGCATACGATTGGCTTTTGAACGGATTAGTGTTCGTCTTATAAGATGGAGTCTTCACGTACAGCAGAAGAAGTTGAACGCGATCTCCTTGAGATATTTTGATTTTTTCCTATAAACCTCACAGAGCCCGAGAACTTTCCAACGAATGTAAAGTGAAAACCGTGGAAATCGGTTCGTGAGTTCTGGAGTTATAGCGTCAGGAAGGAAAACCCGACTTATTTTTAACCGACTTCAAAAAATGAGGAAGGTTTCTCAATTCGACCGTATGTTTCTTATATAGTTGATTAGAATATTGATCTGTTATTAATGTGTAGAATTTTGATTTCGTGATGATCTTTTTGTATGACTCGTTTTACAAAAAGATGGAGGCTTTGTAATTATAATAATTAAACTGTTAAGAACTAGGTAAGTATAATAAAGAATTAGGTAATTGACAACCCTAGGTGACGTCACGACTCGGGGGCCGTGTCGGCGGCGTGCCAATATGTGAACCCGACGCCCGTGTCCGCGGCTCGGCGGACCTGTTTACGCACATTTTTCTAAATGGACACGGCTGTCGGGACTTATGGCGTATGTTCAACCTTTAGAACGGGATGCGACTGATTACCCAAAAATTTGGGTAGCAGTCAAAGTGTTAGGCAGTTAGAGAAAGGCCTAGACACGAGTTGTCCGGGCTCCGGGAGGCCGGGTCGCACTGCCAAACAACGTGGATCCAGCAAAGATAAGTGCTGTAGCGAAACGGGTAAGATGCGTCAAGAATACGCGCTTTGCGCAACTTAGCTGAGCGAGTAAGATTGGATCGTCACAAGTGTGGAGCGTTTTGTATTCCAGATGACATTTAAATAATGGTACCTAATATTTTAATATTCTTTTTCCGTACGCTCAACAATCCCCACTTGTGAACATTTGTTCTTTTAGTTTTATCTTCGATATTATTTTGATTATTTTGTTTATTTATAATTTTTGTTTTCGTAATATTATTTAAAAAGGCTTTGCGAATGTTTTATTAAAAGGATCCCTTATGTTATTCTGTACCAACAGAACTTGCATCTGTATTAGATTGATATACACGTATGATAATCACAAATGGAAGGCAGTCTCTTAAAATACTCTTTCATCAAACATAATCTCAACGACATAGGTACGTCACCAAACGCCGCCAAATACGTGATAAGGGCGGCTGTGACCTAGTCGTCAGTCGACTTGCATTAAGTATAATAATAATAGTAAGTTAGAGTTTGTCGACGTGCATGCAAAGGGTTTATTTGGAAAGAAAACATCGCGAGGGGGCGAATTGTGTCAAAAAAAGTGTTTATATGTGACGTACTCTACGTCCTTCACGACCTTTTCAGAGCATACAAGTAATAGAAATGTGACTAATTGGGTGTTTTCAATAGACTGTGATTCGTGTATTTCAATTGCTCAGTAGTATCATTTCATTTATTTTCATTATAACAAACAGACTTAGAAAAAAAAATCCGAATGAAGTACTCCATTAATGCCTATCAATGGTGTGTTTTGCACACTTTGTTAGTAAACATAGGATTCCACCTAAAAGAATCGACATGTTTTCAGTAAAATTAAAATAGACCATCGTAAACGAATTACGTTTGTTTATATTCCTTCCTTTGGTTATACTCCTAATCCGATATCTCAAAGAAACATTTTATTAATTAAAGTCATCGTCAACTCGTGATATTGTCAAATTAAATTGTTGCGTCAACATTAAAATGTACGTAAGTACTTAACTTTTATTTTGCTTTTCCTTCGATTCAAGTTGCAAAAGCTTTCCTAATTTAGAAGATTAAAGTCGCAGGAAACGGTACACATCAGTCTTTGGTTGCGAAAAATTCAATTGTGTCTGTATTTTGCGCTTCGTCGATGTGTCCCGACCCTAACATGCCCCGGACCAACTTCTCCTCATTTCACGCGGCATATTTTTTTATTGCGAGAACTTCCGGTTTCCGGTACAACTTGTGTGTGGTCCTACTGTATTTATATTAAGTTTCCGTTTTTCTATTCCCCATTAATGTTCAAGAGGAAAATATTGAAATTGAGCATCGATTTTTCATTTGTTTCCCTTTTTTTTGGCCGTGTCTGTTTGTTCCGAAGACGGAGACGTCTCAATATCACGCCGGGTTGCAGGAAATTAAACCATTGCGAAGCAACTTTTGTGAGAGATAAATTCTTATTCCGTTGGACTCGAAATTCGACTTTAAAGTATAATGTTATTACAGATTTCATCTTGCGAATGAAGGCACGGTATAGCTAATTGCGGATACTACTATATTTTTCTTAAACGTTCTAAAATATTATTAAATGTTTTTTTGTGGACACTCGATTAAAGACTAGAATTTGAAGGGGAGGACGTAACCTATACATTCATTTTAAGTAATTTTTAAAGGTAAAAAAGCTTTTATACTACTTAGCCTTTTTTACTTTTGATAATTAAAGTAACAGAAAAAGCTGTTCAAGTGCATTTATTAATTTAAAAAATCTTTTCATTGGTTTTCCAGACATCTTTTTGATTATATTTTCATCTTTATTCAAATAGGAAATGTTTGATTGCTTTAATTGAATAGGCACCAAAACTACTGAACCGATTTGAAAAAAAAAATATTATCCCGTTAGGATAATAAATAATCTACTCTGTTATCGTATTTCAAAATAAATTAGAACTCCCACAAAATTACTGAAGGTGTTTAAAACAGTAAATTCGCGGATTAAATAAAAGACGAGGCATCTACTAGTAGAAAAACAATTATTCATCCGGTAGTCATTTACTTAATTTATTTAACTGGCTCTGAGATGTTTCGAATCGATCTGATTTCCTTGGTACATAAGGGCTCGATGCTCATTTGCAGCAAAACCCGCGCCCGTTGTTTCTTCGTAAGAAGCTTACAGTGTAGTTGGCTGTGTGCTTTTCGACAAATATTCTTAAAAGGAAATACAAAGTAGCTACTTGCATGCACCTATAGCTATGCGATTAATCACACCGTATTCCCGGAACAAGCTCTACAGCGCATAACTACAGTAATGCAATTTACGAAGTACCTAACCTTGATGCCGTTTTGTTTATGAAGAGTGTAGTTAGTTTGTAGCAAATGAATTACTACATAGTAAACCATTCATTAGTTACAATGAGGATATACATTTAATAAAGTACCATAAATGAGTTACGCGTGTAATCCCAGGGGAGATATCATTGGACTCTGCACATTTCATCATAGGAAGTGATTTGTTAGTGAATTTGTGGTAATAAAGTGACAATAATTTATACATGAAATGTTTTTTCCCAAAGTATTTATGCGTATGTAATTTCATAGCAAGTTTTAGAATCAACGGTCTTATATGCTTATGATGATTTCATCTTTTCCTTTGCTTTTGCGCTTCTTCTTTTGCAGAATAAAGTATTATTTGAGAAACAATGCATCTTGCTTTCCAAAATACTTTATTTTTTTGCGATTAAGGATCAGAGTAAGATATCATATGTCATCGAAATACAAGATATTTTACAAAATTATATTTTGACAATTATGGTGAATCCGTCGGCTCACTAACCACAACTTTTAATGGTTGTGTAAAATATTTGCATAATTGTGATTAAGATGTAAAGTATATTGAGAATTACAAAGACATTTTTAGTATTGCTATTGAAACAAAAGCAATTAATTTTTACAAGTGGAGTAGTAAGTATTACCACCCTTCTCGGAGACATGCGGGACGCATACACATCGAGGGTAGCTTAGTAAAATAAACTGTTTCTAAAGGCAATAAAATAGCGAAATGGAAACTTATAAAGTAATGTTGTCTTGTTTCTATTTTATATAACTACTCTCAGAATGATAGAACTTATTGATGTTTTGTAAAAGTACCTGGAATGTTTGTTCAAGTGTATAGTGTGTAGTAAAAATATAAAAGCGAATTAACTGTTACTATCAGGGGGGGGGTTCAATCTGTTTCTGAAATTCGCGGAAACGTCCGAACACCTTGCCAAGACAATCATTGCGGAAAGTAAAGTGAAAAAAAAAACATTGTGAAAAAGTCAAGGTCAGCGAATGATGTAACTGGGGTCATGGCAGTCAAGGGCCCGACCACTTGGCATCTCTTCCAGATCTCAGGTCAGTTGGCATACGCCACGTCCTCGGGTACGGGCTATCAGTTAACTTCACACTGTTTATTCCCTGCCATTGCGGGCGACCCACTTTCATATCATTTCACGAATTCTTCTGATACTTTGCAAGCGGGTGGCGTCATATGAGAATTAGAATTACCCTCGTAACTAAAAGAAATGAAATAGTCATGCTTTGTGGTAGTCTTGGAGCTGGTTGGTAGCGTCAATTTGAGATATTACTATTAATTACTTCATAAAAATATTAATTATATCTAGTTACATCTTCAAAATACGTATATAAACTAAATTGGTCGACCAATAACGTGTACCTTATGAACATTTAAAAAATCCATACTGCTGTTGAGATCTTAAACCAGCCATTACAACAATATCAGAAAATATAGGTATGTGTGTGTGAAACAATATGTTATTCTGTTATGTTAGCGGTGTTCGTTATCAAACTTTTCTCCGTTCTATAAAAATCTGTAAGCAAGTTAAAATAATGCAGACTTAGATCATATGATATCAAAGATAAGCGGGGTAAGAATATTGAACGTAAAGTTTGTACGCCTTTCATAGAAAATATAAATAGGGTCTTGGGGACAGGGGGTTTGTAACATGCCTAAAACATCTAGTGTTTATTCAGACCCCTTTGAGTTGTTGTCAGAATATTAAAAATAATGTTAAAGTTGTTTCGGAATGAATTTAGTTTAAAGTAAGATCCATAGTCAGTGGAACTGACTAATTGAGCGTTTTGAAAAAAAAAGGAACAGAAAGGTTCATTAATTGTCTGATAATTATTATATTTGATGAATGGTATAACTGAAAATATGTCTTCTCAAAGTTTTTGCTTCTGTGGCACGCCTGACTCAGTATTTGTTTTTTGTAAAAAGTTTCAAACGCTCTCGAAAATATAATTGGCCATTGAAAAACATTGAGCCATATTTTTTGCAATAACGATTTGTATTTCAATAACTTATATCTAACGTGCAGTTGTAAAAATACAAACGGTAATTCTTTGTCAAAAAATATGATGATTTTCTATTTTATCAGGAGTTCCCTATTTAAGTGTCTAGTTTGCACTTACTAATGTACAATACTATGATATAAAATACTAGATGTATTAGCAAACGTTTGGTGCGTATTTACCTAGTATTCAGTATTTATTGCGTATGTCTTACATCTAAGAATAAACCCTGTTAGGGTGTTAATATGCCTAGAACATCTCACAATAATCCTTTTGCACTCTGAAAGTCGCCTTTGTATCGCCGTTTATCACAAAATGTACGTATGTACATTCAGGAAAATACAGCTGTTTCGGGTATGTTACAAATAGTTGTTAACCTATTCTCACACTTACCCGATATGCACACAAAATTTCATAAAGATGAGTCCAATCGTTATGAAGTTAGGTAACAAACACCGCGACATGACATTTTTATATAGCAGATCTGCCGTAAATAGGAGAAAGGACACAATTACTGGTTTTGAAGCCCAGTCAGTATTAACTACATATTCCCATGAATATAATGAGTGAAATACTCTTTTGACTCGTATGACAGCAGAGACAGACACTAAATTTTAACATTACGGTGTTTAAACAATATCCGTACCTTTATAGATTGATTAGAACACCTAGCGGTGCTTTGTAGACTATAAATAAATACTGTAACCACTTCGCCAACTGTCACCGCAGTTTCAGTGTATGTATTTCATTAGTCAATAATATAAACACGTTGCGGAGTTCACTGAAATAGTGTGAAAGCTTGACACGTGTAGACAACGCATGTATCGGACGGGCTATTCTCGGTCATAAGGGCAGAGACTTTATCGTTCACATTTAAGTATTTGTCCAGAACGTGAACACGGGGCAGACAAGACTCGCGTGAAATGATCACGTCACACGGTCTGTGTGAATGAAAGAGATATCCTATGTCACGTTATTGTTTTATAATATTTGCCGCGTCCAAGTTATGCTGTTCCATAAAGTCTAAAACTGCAAGTCTCACTGTTTGTTGATTACCTGTGGCGATTTCAAATAATAATATAGTCTATAGTACTGTAATAACGTAATCCGTTCAGTAGATTTTGAGCATTTTCTTATCAATCACACAAACAAAAATAAAGTCTTTAAAAAGGTCCTATACCATCGTCAATCGTCATGTATCCTCTTTAAAAAATGGTGTCAACCGAGCTGTCTATGATGTTCGCTTTGTTAACTCCTGCAATGCGAGCAACTATCTACTCTTCCCGAATTCTGACATACTATTGGATTTTCAAAATTTTCTTCTGAAACTACTGGATTAAAATGTCTAAAACCTATACTGTGTTCAGCTTTAAATTATGAATTTTACTTTTAAATCGGATTACATTTGGAAATTTTCAGAAGTAGAGTGTAATGTATGGTAGTACACTTGCAACGCGTGCGAGAGTAAAAAGTAGGTTAAACAAAAAAAATTTTTTTAAGAAAACTCCTCATTTTAAAACTGTATTAGTGGCAAAGCCTCTATGGAGTGTTAAAGAATCCATATATGATAAGAAAATTCGTTACATTTAAGAAATTGCGAATGTGTAACTGAAATTTTTATTTCGTACTTATCACGAATAAACCTGTTTAACCTACTTTTTACTCTCGCACGCGTTGCAAGTGTACTACCATACATTACACTCTACTTCTGAAAATTTCCAAATGTAATCCGATTTAAAAGTAAAATTCATAATTTAAAGCTGAACACAGTATAGAAGGTTTTAGAAATTTTAATCCAGTAGTTTCAGAACAACAAAAGAGAGCGAGTCGGAAGACGAATGATCTTGGAATAAAGCAGTTGCATCCCTTACGTTTTCAACAATCTTTGACTTACTCGTCTATCGTTATATTTGACTAGCTGTCCCGTGTGGTGTTACTCACGTGTTTTCAACCATTCCATACACAACATATAGACAATTCCTACGGTCAAAAGAAAAAAAAATAGACATTTTGACTTTTGACCACTGGAATTGTCTACGTCACCGTGTAGCTTCCCAACGGTGAAGGATTTTTTAAATCAGCCCAGTAATTTCGGGGCCTATTCGATGCAAACGAACAAATTTTTCCTGTGTAGAAAATATTAGTACAGAAAAAGGGCATGCGACTTTTTCTCGACAATCTTAACCAAAGAGAAAATCGACCCGCTAAAAATTAAAATTTTGACAACGTTATTATCTTTACATTATACACGAAACCTTCGTATAAGGTTTGTTAAACCAGTTATTTATGTTTGGTAGTAAAACAACTAAACTTGAAATTAGACTAAGGTTAGGCTATACGAAACTGCATTTCGTTTTCTTTTAGAAGTAATATTGATAAATTATAAAGGGGTCTAAAAGATACAGGTAGAGAAAGCTTCGGCGGTTTGCTCATAATAGCCGAAAGAAGATTTACTACATTTTATTAATTGTAGGTCTCATGTAAATGGGTATGTCTACCGCATGTTTACCATCTGAACAAGTGACGTCTTAAACAAAAGGGAAAGTAAAAAAAACTAAGAGCCAACGTGTATGTATGAAAAGATTGATGAATATGCATGAGGCAAGAGAGGTGTGTCAGGATCCTCGCTGGTGGAGGTCTATTGTATCTGCCTATTCCTCTAAGAGATAGGCTTGAACGTGAAGCTTGGTTAACATTTTGATGATTTTCATTTATAAATACTAAAGATTTTAGAGAAATTTTACCATTTTCAATGACTGTATCCGTTAATAGAATAAAAGTCAAAATCAGTTCGTGTCTCTTTTAAAGTTACACAACACTAGTATGAAGTAGAAAAATATTGTAAGGAAATCCGCATGAAAAAAGATTTGTAATTAGGTTCTTCTATACTTAGTAAGACGAATTATTCTTTTCTAGTATTATATTTTTTATATAACTTTCCCTCTCTTACGCAAGATGCTGTGTCCATCAGGAACTACAATGTGTTTGTATTTGCCCATAATACTACCACCTAAGATTACCATTGTAGAACGCAAAAAACTTTGAATTGAAATTAAATATTAAATTTAATTAATTAACCGACGCGAAAATTAACCAAATATAAGCACTCGCGCCGTAATACCCCTTTAAACCCAATACAATGCCAGTGGGCGTCTCATTAAAAGAATATTTGTAATATGTATTCTCCTCTTATTTCTTCTAAAATAATAATTACTACTTAAGTGTCATTTAAACATAGCTTTTATTGTCTCTTTAACTCAAAAACGACTAGAGCGAGACAACGTTACTTAAGCGGACTGTGCTGAGGAGAAATTAGGAAAACGGGCCATACGTGTGAGTGTTGTTTTTTTTATCTACAGATAGCAACAAATAACAGTATAAATTACGTTTTCTAATATTTTTGTCCTATTGTCTTTTAATTACTGACGACGGCGGCAACGTTCTGCTGCTTTCTCAGTTTAATATCATATAGTCGGGTAAAACAACACCATGATTCCGTTTCCTTACCAGCCAGTAATAAATTCGAGTAGAAAATAAACTGAAATAAAAAGAAAACTATTCCATCCATTGAATTCGAAATTCAATTCACCTGAAGTCACATTTCAAAACGGTCCGAGAACTATAGCTCTATCCTTGTCTACTGCAGATCTACGCTCCTAACGTATTTTATCTTTGAGTCTGCGTCTGACAGAATCGTTTGCTATCTTTTACAATAGGAATCATGCTCAAATACATTCGAAGCCTTTATGCCGTTGCAGTAAAGATACGTTTTGAACAGGAAATTGAGGTTTCAAGATGTTTGAGTGCTTAAAAGCTTGGGTTCGAACTTCAAGCTTGGAATATCAGATTGTCGGTCGATTTTGCTGCTTTGGTGCTGTTTGTTTCCGAAGTATGTGCGTTTTAAAGTTCCTCTTTGTTTTTGCTTCTTGTTACGGATTGTTACTACGGCGTAGTATTTCTGTTGATCAGAACACTTTACTCGGGAAAAAGCAAAACGTGGGTATGGTGGTATATATTATGTAGTATGAGTATCTCTTTGATTTTCCATTTAAATATTTATTGCTTTCCTTAAGACGTATTTAAAAGACGTATTTCTTTACAATTATTGATAGACTGAATGAGCGATTATGAAAATGTACATTAACAAGCCTGTCGTAAAGGTTTATCACGTGTAACTTTCAAATAAATGTGAAAAGCGATGTGTTTTTTCGTCGTTCCGGGCCATCGCGCTTCTCATAACATCGTTAACACACTCGTTATCACTCAAGTCGACTGCTCCCGACCATTTCTCCGATAATAGAACCCCGTCTCCACTAGAAGGCGAGCCGACGTTGCGCAAAGCAAACGCCGAGCCGAGCTAAAACAGAACACTCTATATTTAGGTCTGCAACAGTGCACGCTCCGGCGTACAAAACATTACCGCCCGATAGCCCCACGATATACTGCCACCGCATATTAACGCCGCCGGATTTTCACCAACACAAATTGCTGTATAATATTCAATTAGGTCGAACGATATTGATGGCAACAGCCCGGCAATATCGGTCGGCCCATCTGCCGCCCCACCGTGATATACGATTAGTTTTCGAACGATTCCGAGTCCGGGCGCGTCCCCGCGTACCTCAAGGTGCTGAAAGTACCAAAATAGACGCACACGAGCCACGATTTTTACCCGCACCACAGCAGGCAGACCGCCAGGGCTACGTCATCGCACAATTACCTCATAAAACGCACCGGACTTTCGGAAAGGGCTTAAAATTAGCAAGGACACGGCTGCGATGTACACGCTGCAGTATTTCTGAACGCACCCGTAAATTACGCAAGGAACGCGCTCAAACATGGCCGCGCAAGATGGCTGCGAGCACGCGGGAGAGAAGACAAGCTGTCACGCCTGTAGGTATTTATGAAATTCGAACTAAAATAGACTCGGTAGTGGCTACGTACGGAGTCACCTTGACGGCACGAGCGTTGCATAACTACGAAATTCTCAGTAGAAAAATCGATTGCAGCAGCATTTTTTGAAAATCAAATACCTTAAGAAGTGACGTATCAATGACGTAGCGATGTGACGTCACGTTCAGTGTTGCCACTCCTCCAAGTTCTAATAAATTTATTGTTTGGCATGTAAACGGATGCGTTCGAGCCAAGAAATTACAACGTTCGGAAAAAAATATTGAATGAAGAAGGCGGAATGATGGCGCAGTCTAATCAGACTGTGTTGCAGTCTTGCCAACTTTTAACTTGTTTATAGTCGAAAAGTTGCACTTACAAATGTTTACCTTACAACAGAATCTTTTATTCTTCTTACCTGTACTTTTTATAAATATGTATATATAGAACAGCTCGTACTGGGAGTTTACCACTTCTTTGTGAGTCGGTTGTTTTTTTAAATCGTAGTTTTAATTACTTCTCGTTTGTCGTAATGGGCGCCGCCATATTGGATTGGGAGACCACTTAAGCTTTGAGTGTGGACGTGACTTTAGTTCCCCGACCGTTTTTGTTTTGTTCCCTCTTTCAGTGAATTTTCCTAATTGTCTCTATGCTAAAGCCTTCTGAGGGGAAATTTAATTCAATTGAGACTATCATTAACGATTGAAAGTTTCCTTTCTACTCAGATTTTCATTTTCACCGTAGGTACATGACGGTCGTTAATAACATTGGCCATCCAATAATTACAAGCACAGCTGTCGTAACCTAACCGTTAACGACAAGTATAGTAGAGCCTATAATGCCACCACTAACGCACAGCATCAGTCGGAAATCCTCTAAAACCTAACACGAGCCTAAATTTACTAAATCATCTATATTACCAATTAACCCCTCGTTGGCTGATTATGAAAATGATGGCGCCATTTGGGCGTAGGTGGTGCCGCGACCGCAAACTGCGGTGAGCGACGTCAACACTGCACCGCACGTATCTAGTGTACATAGGGTGAGTGTGCGTCAGTTTGCCCACCCCGGCAAATAAAGCGTGTTACGACCACGTTCCCGGCGAACAAACAAACGTGTCTTGTGTATTTACGGTTCGGATTTACGCCGCACCGCTGCTGGTGCTAACCCTGTCTTGCACGGCTCTCGGGAATTTTGATGACGGTAATTCAAACGGTTTTTTTTTTCTTCGCGGCGCCTAAGTAAAGTATGAACAGCAGGTTCTTTTCTGTGAAATCAGCGGATTCTGTTTTGCAGTTTCGGTTTTTATTAATAAGAGAACACTATTATGAAAGTAGCTTACCTACCGAATTAATAATACAATTTCTATCAAGGACTTGATCAAAGAGTTAGACGGCTTCAGATTGCTTCGGGGCATATCATATGCCAGGGACAGATATTCATCAATTCCAAAATAAATCTCACTTAAAAAAAATATGTTATATTTATTTTATTACCTTTGAAACGAACTTTGTACTTTATCTGCTTTTGTTTTCTACGAGAAAGGGAAATTAATAATATTAATAATATTAATACGGAAATTCGAAAGCCAGCCACCCAAAGAAGACTTATTCTAACCAAACAAATTATTTCGTAGGACCCCACGTTATGTGTCAGATGACTTATACATTTGACACTTAACACCCTGGGAAACCGAACTAGTCCCCCGCTTAACACAACCTCTAATCTAACTTTTAATCACCCCATAAGGTAATGAGGAGGACCAACACACTCTGATGAGCTTCGTTCCTCGCGATATTCTGCTCTTGAGTAGGTGTTCTCTCGTAGCAGGTGACCACTGCCGGCTTAATTGTGTTCTCATACAACACGGCCGTTTTGTGAGAGCAGCATACTGCGCTGAGGCGTCCGAGGACGGGCATACGTATGAACGTATGACGCAATGGTGCAGTGCTTCGTCTCGATTTTGTCGTCGGATCGCGTCCGATAGAGCAAAGAATTACTATTACTACTTGCCATATATTTTCATTGGTCTGATTAAAACGAATCTTTGATTGAAATCCAGGATCAAAGGACGAAAACGTATCTTAGACATCCGTAAAACTATAGTGCAACGTCGACTGTCACCCACGCTTCATCACTCGGAACATGTAAATCGGACAACCTAAGAGTACTTTGTTGGCCCAGCGTTGTGTGGCCTCCGATGTACAATTAACTACACGCGAAGCTGGTTCTTCAAACATTTCGATGCGAAATCAAACACAGCAGTGGTGGAAATGTGAATTTTCGTAACGGTTCCTGTTTACACCACGGAGATGTGTTGCAGGCGGTGTTTCGACACGACAACCGTGTCTGAAGTTCCCAACAGCTTGCGTGCGACTCCAGTTTCAGGTTAGTGGAGTAACGTGTTGTTGGCTAAATATGATAATATTTCTTTTAGAAAAGGCGCTGATGGATTCTTGGAAATTGACTAAGTATCAATCATTACTGCAAACAATGAATTTACTGTTACTATAAAATATCGTTGGGTTGATTCCCCATGCATTTTCAATTTTACTACTCGTGGGTCGGTGCTCAACATAATGGTATGATGGAAACGGAATTGACGAGCAACCGTTCAAAATAACTGCAACGGTTGATAAAATATTTTCTCAAGAATACATAGCCACTGTTGATATGAAATATATTTTTCTTTACCGTCACGACCTTTCATTGGTGAAGGAAGCGTGATCAAAGTATGAGGAGACTTGAAAGCAGATACTATACCAGATATTGCTGAGCTTTTTACCTATGTGAACTGTAGTGTTGTAGAGGTCATGTTAAAGGACCAGCACCTTTTGCCGTGACATTTCTATATAACCTATATTTAAAACTTCATGATTCACGGTTACTTCACACAACAATAATTATGGTTGAGAAAATAGCGTGACAGTGACAGCTCGTCTTTGTGTTTTTTTTGGCAAATTGTCAAAAACGTCTCCCAAGGTTGGATTAATGGGTGCTTAGTGCTATGCGGCTCTCGGGCGTACAGCTCTGAGGAGAATTTCTGCTTTAAACTAAGAGCTCGGAAAACTTTCAGTTGCTCATAAGTTTTTTCTAGGGGAGACGCACGATTATGGCAAAAATGTTTTCTGGGTTGTTTAAGCTTCTTTATACATTAGTGCGCAATCAAAGTAACTGCTCTCATTCTGTGCTGTATAAACGACTAACCGAACAAATGAAAGCCTAAGTACGACGTAATTAAAAGTTATATTTATCTATTAGGTACCACCAAAGAGTACTCTAGACGTAGGCATGCATTTAACATTATTATTCTTAGTTCAGTAACACGTACGCAATAATTTCCATGCAAAACAGAAATTGTTACAAAACCGCGGAAATTCCCCACTGCTATACACAGTGTAAGTACCTTGTTGTCTCAACTACCATTATACCTTAACCTTCTCTAAGGAGTCAATTCTTCGAATCACAAAGCCATCACTAACCTATTACGGGTCACTTATTTTACGTTTTGAGTGATTTGTATGCATCGGCGTGTCCGCAAGGTGAGCCGAGTACGATGCACCGAAGCCTCCGTCAAACGTCTTCGCTGCCGCATTATTTGCAAATGCATGATAATACCGTGACCATGTTGGGGAACAACCATTAATTAGCAGCGAAAGCGCTTTCGCCTAATAACTGTATTTAAGAATCAAAATTCACCTCAGAATTTTTGATACCGGCAAATTGATTGCATTTGTACACTCACTGCAAGGAAATGCAACTATCCTAAATAAAATAGCTATTCATTGCGCTATTCGGTCTTCTCGATCGCGGCCACTGTATTCATGGCACGCGCCATGCGTATTTTTTTACAATGGCGGCCCGATGTAACCGTTGCGCTCCTCGATTGTATAATTGTACATTAAATTATGTTTATGCTAATTCTTATCCATTGTCATTTGCTGCAAATGACGCGTCTTTTGCATTAGCGTTGCGTAATTTGGAGCTTTGCACTTTGACCTTTCCCATAAAAATCTTTAGATATTGGCTTAAACATAAGTCTTATTGCGAGAGGAATTAACCACTAAATGACTACTTTTACTTCACAATACAAATCTATACCTACACAACAAATCTATACAAAGAATCGAGACGAGAAAGCATGAAAAAAAAGTTCCACGTTTTCATGGACACTAAAAACAAGGCAAGTTTTACTGTTATCACGTCGATAGGTCACCGAAAGTGTTAAGTAGCATTCGCTTTTTGCGTTGGTACTCAAATTTTTAATTAAGCCATTGGCTACTGGAATGTACTACAACATTATTTTTATTAGAATAGGTTGGTACGCAGAATATTCTCAATAACACACAGATCCTCGACTGAAAGACGTCTATTGTCGACAAAAATGACCGCATTTACAATTTGAACAATTTCTTCAAGTTCCAAAATGTCGAGCTTGAGACACCGCATCGTTTCTAAACACGTAACATTAACATAATCACCACCGATCCGGCAGCGGATAACAACTAACATTCCCGGATGAGCAATAACATTTCCATAGGAAACAAATAGGTATAACAAACTAGCGGTATTACTCGGGATTCGGGGTAAGACAATCTTCTCAAATCCGGGCGATGACATCTAACTGCGGGCATATGCAAATCCCGGTGTTGTTCCCGAATTTGCAGGGATTAAGCCCTACCTACATGCCGTTACGCTGGCAAGCCGGGCTTAGACGGAGCTATGGGGGCTTTGGACATAACGTGTGCTAATGAAGTTAAGGTGCGACTCGCTTTGACTTGTGCACAGGGGCTGTCGGGAGGGGTCATTAGTCAGAGCTCGGTTAGGTAGGTACCTGATATTACTACTGGTGCAATACTATTATTGATCTTTTTGAACTATAAAATATTTACATATAAAGAACAAAATCAAAACAAGATACATAAATTTAAGATGAAATAGATAATAACACTAATGATTTGCTCTCTTGTTTTTTACCGTGGGTGAACGCTCACATGATGTATCTGGTAGCTTTTTATTTTTTCCTATTTAATAATTGAAGATAAAACACCAAACGAATTATACCATCCTATACGAAGTCCGCATGGATACACAACGAAAACCAATACACAACATTTCCACACTGCATATATGAATATGCAGAGTGTTTAAATCTGTCGTGTTGTAGCGGCGTGCCCCAGGGCCGGGTCCTCGGTCCCGGATGTCTCCTCCGCTCCAGGGAGACTCAGCTGATGTATGCAACTTGGACACCATTTGCGAAAGCATACACGTCCCCGACATATACAACTGTGAACACGGACATACAGTGCGCAGTCTATGGAATTCTAATATAGCCACTGCAGCGGGCCGCGGACTTGATGCGTTTAAAATGCGGCTTTGCGGATTTGTACTGCTGTTGTGCTCACATAGTCATGTTTGTTATTATTTTATGTATTTCATTTATTATTGTTTGTGAGATTTTAGAAGTGCGATTTTCGTTAAGTACTCGTATTAATTTTAACGTATGTTACTCAGCACTTCTCGATTATTCGAAGGGAAGATGGTAAACTATAAACAGGATTGTAGTGACTAGGTATACGTATTGGGGAGAAATGAAATAATACTGAAAATGACTTACGTGAAATTGAATACTATTTAAGGCATTATTCGTCCAAAAACTTATTCACTTTAAAACAATCCCACAAGATATGTAATTATTAATTTTATGTTACGTAATTGATCAATTTAGTACTTTCATTTTCCAGTTTTATTATTCACAGTTTATACTACTGATGTTAAAATTCATTTTTATGTTTCAGTTCTGTGATACAATTTGTTATATCAAATCGTAAAAGTAGAATTTGCTTCAAGTCTCATCCATTGTGCAAGTTCCAAAGTTTTGGCAATTTGCATAGATGTGCACCGAAGGATCCGTCCAATATGAAAGTTTAGAGCACTCCCCTCTACCTGCTGCTATCTGTATATTGTACAGTAGATGAGAGTTGCAACTATTCCAAGATAATTTACTGTGAGGAATCCTGTGCCGGTCGGCGATTATTTGTCAGAATAGAGAAACAATTAGAACCACAACCGAAACGCAGACCTTAACTTTTGATTGCTTTGCTTTTCATAAGATATTCCGGGTTTTAATTAGAATAATACACGGGGTATTTATGTACTCCTGGATCATTATTAGAATTTAGTTAAATACACGTTTATAACAGTGAGTTGCCTATGTTTATCCTTCTGTTTTACACCGTGACAGCGTTCAATAATTCTGCGATCTCCAAAATTCTATCTCGTATAAAGATTTTGCTCTAAAGTGAACTACCGGTTTTAATTGGTGAATTAACAGCAAATAACTAATTCCTACTAGTATATACCTAGTGTAATCAACACAGTGGATACTTGATTCCTGGTCGAAGATAGCTCTGACTATTTTTATACATGAAGCTAGTACAAACAGAGTAACTCACAGAATATGTGATCGTACAATGTACGGGTAGCAAGCATACTAAAAGGTCGTGCAATAGTTCTTGAAAGACTTGAAACTATGTTCTATTTCGGTCGGTTCAGCTGCTCGCTCTCTTCAGCGGCTTGCAAAGTAATCGGGGTACATACACATACGCATGAACGTACCTACGTACACTTAAATATGCAATAGACGATAAAAGCGTATCATAAACAACGGCTGATTTTGTCCAAGTGCTTTTATATGGGAGGCAAAACATAAATTACGTTTTATTGTTGGTAGGTACGTAAGTTTGGTACATGAATTTGGGGTTGTTAGATGTTGCAACATAAAAAATATGTCTATGCGACGTAGTGAGTGACTGTCAGATCGAAAAGGTGTAACATCTTCTGTATTTGGTAAAGTGACATATTGTTGTACCTACGTACATTGTGCTACTAAATAAATATAAAAAAAATAATTAAATAAATTAATAAATATTTTACAACAACACACACATTGCTTTCATCCTTATATACGTATACATACCATGAACATTTGAGTGTTTATTTTAATCAAATCGATTTTGCTGAAATTTCAACGGAAATGTCAAAGCTTTTCACTACATCTGCCGAACTCGATCGTAAAACATAATGACTTCGTCTATCAGGTGGATATCGAATATACTCTGTATATTTGCTCCCGTAACATTCACGTTACGTCAGCGATACAGTGTAAAAACCCTAAGTATATTTTGCTTCAAAGAACTTCTTGGTCATATAATATTGTAAATAATGACACGAGCCTCGGTGTGGAAAGTTTCATCCCCGGAATCTAAAGCCAGTGGACGCTTGATGCATAATTTTCTTTGGATTTCATGTCAGCACGTTTGCATCCAACAAAACAGCACATTCTACGACAAGTAACTGGTAAAATATCCACGTCTTGCAGTTACAATGCTTAGTAAAACAATTTATTGCGGAATTACGTGCATGCACTTGCATATGCGGCGTGGGCCACGGCCGCGCAACCAGCCAAAAAGGCGCGTGGCAAGATGGCTGCCGTGTCATATTTTTTCTCTCGCGTCTTTCCGCGTGTGCCCGTGTTTTTGGCCAGTACTCCTGGTGTGACGTCGACGACCCAGTTAGGTACGCCAAGCGGTGCCACGGCCAAGTCCAGGCGGGCATCCCCAATGAACCGGCGCCAATATCTATAAAATAAATCGGATGCCTCAAAATAAAGACAGAAAAAATAATCAAGGAAACGAGCGAAGAATAGAATTGACGCCAAAAATCGTAGAGGTGAATGTCCTCCAGTGTTTTGGCATGGTCTGTGCTTTTGGATGTTGTCCTAATAGTTTGTTTGATATTGTATGGATTACCTACCTGCTCTACGGACTGGAATCATTTTGGATATAATCCAGAATAATGTGACGGAACAAAATCAAACGTTATCAGCGTAAATTAAACACTTATTGGACAATACATCGCGTGATACATTGAGTGCTGTTAAAAACATTAACATATGCATTAATTAAAATAGTGTAAACATAAGCAAATACTCTCTATCCAAATGATTGTTTGTTGACTCAGCATTTGTTGATCGTCGGATATAAATAGTAATCGTCTTTAATATGTTCTTTGCCCGTTGCATTAGCCACCTTTGGTCTAGTGGGCTTACTTCTTCAGTAAGTAAATACAGGTCATAGGGGAAGAAATCTCTACTTCTCAATACACTCGTATACTACCAATATCTGATTCCTCAACAATGTTGCAAGCTAACAACAGGTAGGAAACATTTTTTTCGCGCTCACCGTAGAAATTATAAACAACACTGACCTAGACAGTTCAATCAAAACCCAAGCCAGGGAATTCCGTTCCCAAGGCGTGACGTCACATCGGATCTGGCCAAGTGTGAAAGCCACCTTTCCGAACGATCCTGCCAAGTGCCTGTACTGAATGAAAGTTTGGCAGGCCGGCCAAAGAGCGTAGTCTGGACCCCAGTCTTACCATGATTTTGGAGGGTGCCAAGAAATTCCTGTTGCGCTTCTACGATGAGGTGTGCTGGTATTCGCCTTGTTATTGGTTGTTTTGTCAGAGGATTTGCTTGTTAGGATATTCCTGTTCTTTGCATATTGTGCTTTTCTTGTTTATGATTTGTTTGCATTATTATTTTCAATTTCTCCATATTGGATGATGCATACTCCTCATCTAGAGTTTCTAAAATACATTCCATTAACTCTGTATGCCCAAGGCGTCGCGATGTAAGTAGGCGGTTTATGTAGAAAATTGTCTCCAGTTGGTAGGTATGTTTCCTCAAGAAGGGATTGTTGTGCGAAACAGTTATCGATTGTTTAAGTCACGTCAAATAAATCACTGTGGCATATTTGCATATATTATGTTATGATTCAATCGACGCATTACAATACAAATGTCTGCGCGCGTGCCACGCATGTCAAAATCCATGCGTTTTTGGCTGACTAAGTATTAGTTGTTAGTGGTCTGGCCTGCAGGTCGTGACTAAACGAAAAAGTTTAACTTTTTTATGCAAAAGCTTGCCTGTTTTAAAATTTTGAACGCTTCCTTTATCATTATTGTAACTTTTTGTAAACCGCTGGTTCTACGAGTAATCTAATCCTACCTCACTAATAATTTCTTCGGTATTGTTTACTGAAAATATTCGCGTTGTTTATAATTAAATTACAACAAACCGCAATCCACAATTTACGTTATTTAAAATAATTGTAATTTCATTTCATTTTCATTACAACAATGCAGAGGATGAAGTAACTGAGATGGTGCTAAGCGTTTTATTTTTTCTTCAATATTAAGATTTATAAACTTCTGATAGTGCATGTTTAAATAGGTACATAGTTAGGTGTGGTGAGGAGGAAAACGAAAGCATCTAGTGGTTTGATATATTTGCAATAAATAAACATGAAATAACAAATTGTTATTTATTAGAGCATAGGCAGGTTACAATAATCAGTTAGAAAAGTTTACCCGATATACAACATATAAAGAAAATATAGGTAGTTAGTAAATGTATGAGTACATCGGGAAACATTACAAATTTACTATAATCAATAGCAGAAGTTAACGTAAACCATCCACGAGTTTTGCAACTTTTTAACGATTTCTTGACATTTCAGGACGAATTCCATCCGTTCATAGAGGCTCTAATGCCTTTTGTAAAGTCCTTTTCGTACACCTGGTTCAACCTTCAAGCGGCCAAGCGGAAGTACTACAAGAAACATGAGAAACGGATGAGCTTGGAGGAAGAGCGGCATACCAAGTACGAACTACAGGCGAGTAAAAGCATTATGTCCAGTTATTTTAATGACTAGTTTACCATCAAATGTAATTAATAATAGTTTACAAAATATGTGTTAGCTAAGATAGACCAATTTTCATCCTTGATTCCAGAAACTAGTTATAGAATACATAACTACAATAGAGTAAATAGTTTCTCTCAGCGGCCGCACTATAATAGAGTTATAAGTTAAAACACAAATGTAATCAAAAGTAACGACCAATCATCTGTTTCCAGAACGAAAAGGCAGAAGTGAAACAAAAATGGGCTTCCAGACTTCTAGGCAAGTTGCGCAAAGACATAACACAGGACTGCCGGGAGGACTTCGTACTGAGCATCACGGGCAAGCGGCCGGCTGTCTGCGTCCTCTCCAACCCGGACCAGAAGGGCAAGATGCGCCGGATAGATTGCCTTAGACAGGCGGATAAGGTAGTGTTACTTTACAACTGTTCAAGTATACGAAACATCAACCGTTTCAATTTGATCACCATTTCAAAATAATTGTTTTGTATCTTCAAGGTGAAGAGTTATTCGCACAGAATAAACGAATATATAATAACACAGTATGCTATACGTTAACTTCCAGGTGTGGCGCTTAGACCTGGTTATGGTGATCCTATTCAAAGCCATACCACTGGAGAGTACCGACGGCGAGCGTCTGGAGAAGCATCCAGAGTGCACCCAGCCAGGTCTCTGCGTCAACCCTTACCACATCAACGTGTCCGTGAGAGAGCTCGACCTGTACCTGGCCAACTTCATCAACAGCTATGGTAATTGGAGCGACGGTCTACCAGGTCTTTCGCTCAAATATTATAACGTTGATAACATCTGAAGAGGCTGTAGCACGATGTTTATGAAAATGTCTCCAGTACCTACTAACATTTACCTACTTGTTTCTTCCTCCACTTGTTTCATTGTAAATATTCCTGTAGTATTTTTGATTAGTGCTAAGTTTATGTATTTTATATCAATGGTTAAAAAAACAATAGAATGTATCTTCATCATGAAATGGCCTCAAGGTATTTACGTTTGGTAGTAACAAAGTTATAATATGTCCGAAGATGAGACGGATTCAACAGACAGTCCACCATGCCTTGAAAACTAATAAAATCGTTTTAAGCTCAACCCAAATACTGACCGACATCTCACTCATCTTCAGATATTTTATTTATAGTGGGCAGCATGAGGTCTTTCCATGCACGTGACTCTCAAGAACGGGATCTATAATTAGAAAAGTCCCGGAAACCGATCACATTTCTATAGCCAGCGGTGTGTTCAACGCCATCTGTCGGTACTAACGCGCACCTCCTTACTAAAAAGCACCTATTTTTCAGATATACTAAGTGGGTCAATATCACCCATACCCCCGCGTGATAAAGAGAACGAACACGAGGGCAAGAGCAAAGGTAAAACGGTCGTGTCGGCGGCGTGTCGTGACGGTGTCGTGTCGTGTCGTGCTCGCTCTGATTTCTTGTCGGTTCTGTCTTTCATTAAAGTCTCTCTTGTATGGTTAAAAGGAGAAGTTTTATTGTTATATAATATTCTTTCCAAGGACTAAGTGTATGAAGAAATTGTTTTTGGCTCTTCATTTTGTAACAAAATTTTATTATTTGTTGATGGAATTGCAGTAGTAGGAGAAAGAAAATAATTATTATGACAATTATGACATTAATTTAAGGCAGAATCATTGTTGGTGTTGCACAATTCAGTACTATAATCGATGTCTTTTGTATACATATAGCATTTGTGCATCTATTTGGAATTGTTTAATCCCCTCATTGGCTTTGTGTATGCACTCACATTCACCTTTTGACGCTTTTATTTCAAACAAGAAAACCGAAACATGAATTGGTTTGTTTCAATGCCCGTTTGTTTTTGAATATCTTTTCTTCTTGTAGTCGGTGTTCTTTCTCTTTCACTACTTCCTATTATTCGATTAATTCAGTTTCTAATTGAGGTTCTGACTCCCAGTTTCTTGGATGAGATCATATTTGATTGATTTCATAGTTCACGCCCTCAAAGTGTTGGCTGACAAAATGTAATAATCGTTGCTGAAGAAACTGTGAGTTTAATATTTCAAGAAACATTTCTAATGATCTCATTCGGAATGTCACTTTTATTTCTGTCGAATTGAATCTGACATTCTCTTTGATCACTACTTGTTATGTTTTGATGTTGTTACAAATAGCTTTTAAAAAGCCATCCCTGTAATTTAGTAAAACTGTAGTTTTGGTTGCACATTACCGATACACATATGAATTCAATGTTAAAAGAAGATCCATGCTTATTTTAGACTTTTATTGTCTGTGCACGTTTTTTAATTACAGAGATGACGTAAAACTATAATGATTGTGTTTATGACTTAGTTGTAACTCTCCCCTGTACTTGTCAATTTCCCAACGTAGGTAGACCCTTTTATTTTCATTTATAAGTCCAACATGATTTATTATGTAATATAAAGCAAACCATTTTTTATTCTGGAAATTGTTGTGATTTGTAACTGACGTCTGAAATACTGGTTTCAGGCTACAGTCACAATCCGTACAACGGAGTAATTTGCAACGATATTATTCTAGCCACCGGCGTCTTCTCGTCCAAGGAGCTTTGGAAACTTTCTAAAGGTACACATCTCATTATTTGTGGAAAACGAACATTGAAATAAATCCAAAGCAAAGTCGAAAGTCGGATTTGTAATTGTCGTGACTGCAGCGTTGGGTTGCGGTATAAAGTACTCAAGTGTGGTTGCAAGTACTTAATTCAAAAGTTGATAAATTTTGTACCATATTGTTATCACAGAATACTCAAATGATTATGACAAACAAATAAGAACATTTTGCTCTTGTTACTATCATATTACGAGCAGGACCATGTTTAAATTGCTCAATTTTAGTTCCGAATCTTTTGACCTTGTTTTTTAGAACGTTTGAGATTGAACTTTAATTTCTACCGAAGTCTATTAAAACTACTGCTGTGTAGTCATCAACATTACTTATCTGTCATCAGCTCCTTATTTCTCTGAATCACAACTAAAAACAGCTTAATTTGTTTTTTTTTATGTTAACGGGTCACAATATGGTTCACTTCCATCGCGTTGTCATAATCTATTAATAATTCATCGTTTTTTGGTTAATTTTAGAAGCATCTCACGAGCCTCGAGCTTTTTGTTTTTATCACATGTTCCGTGCTTTTTATAACATGTCAAAACTGTTTTAAATATAATACGTAAACTTTGATTCAAGAAGTGATAATATAAGGATAGTGATGAATGTCTTGTTCTAAATTCAGTTTATATTGATACCTCGACGAGAATGTGAAATATTTTGGAGTTATTAATTTTGCAGAATGCTTTACTGTACGTAATTTTAATCTTTCCAGCCTCGATTCTCCAAGAGACGGGGTCGGAGTCCCCAGGGGGCTCCGGTGGCGGCATCAAACTAGAATCAGGGTACTACTGTGGGTACAATAGTCCCGCCATAGAGCCCCCTCCGGATAGGGCAACTCCATCTGCCATGCTGGTGGGCCAGTGTTTCAGTGAGTATAGCATAGGTACAGTGAACTTTTATGTTATTTATTAGTAGTTGGTAGTTTGCATGCATGACGAACAACATTGGATTTGTACACAAAGTAGTAAGAGGTTCATAGAAAGTGAAAGGAGACAAACCATACCAATAGCTATTTTCCACAGTCACAGCACGCCACTAGAGGCCTCCGAACCATTAACAATGGAATTGTACACAAGTTAATCATCAACCAAAGCAAAACTTTCAATTTCTATCCACCTAAATTTCGTTACCAAAACAATCACAGGAGGTTCAGTCACCTATGGCAATGAATATTGATGGAACATTCTAATCTAGACCCGATTTAGGCATCCTACGTGCGCGTCGACTATACCTCACTTGAATACTAAGTGTTTTGTTTTATCATTAGTAAGTACTTGCATGTTTGATATACAGAGCTTTGGGAACTTGGTTGATGGAAAATTAAAAAAAAATACATAGTAAGTGTAACGTAGAAAAGAACAGAACTATACGTATTCCTCTTTTACTGGTATATTTGACTAAATAGATTAATATGCTTAATTGCTTTAAAGTTTTTAGAGTTTAGCGATCATTTTGTGTGTGATCTGTAATGCTGCTACGAGACGCATCGTGCATCGATGTAGAAAAAATTATGCTTGAAACATAATATTATGGTTTTGGTAGTTTGTTAACGAGTCATCTGTGTTCAGGTATCCCGCACAGTTCCGCCGCGCTGACTGCGCAGGCGCCGCCACCGCTCGTTCCCTCCAACACAATTTTCTACCAGCACGCACCACCGCCCAATGATACGCATGCGACAGGTATAGTGAACTAAGTGCTTAAAAAATACTTTTAATTACATTTCATTCCAAGTACAAATGTACTTTTATCGGACGATTAAACTAGGTACTTACGTACTTTCCCGACCGTTCTGAGTTATGTTGAAGCCAAATCGGCTTGAAAACATCTAACAGTGGGACACATCATTTGCTTGACTTTTGTATCTCGGTAATAAGCAAATACAATTGGAGAATTAGAGACGAGAAGTCACTTTCGGTTACTGGAAACACAAACAGATTAGCAGAAAAAGTATGCAGAGATTAAATTAAACTATTGGTGTAGGATGCTACTACTGCTAGATGGATGGACTAGTGCTGTAGGATGACTAATATTCAGTATGTTTTTGTTCCAATATCAGAACTGTCGAGCCAACACGCGGGCAGCAAATACGACACCGCGCCGCAGGACTCGCTCGGGGACTTCGTCACATTTGTCTGCCAGGAGCCCACCGACCAACTTCAGGTCTGTGTCTTATATTAACTTTAAATCATTCGATTTCACCACTTGCTTGTATCGGTTTCAATTCAGTGTTCATCGGTACTTATTATTTTTGATTGCAACGCCCTCAACGCCCTAGTTGGAAGATAGCCTTTGCCTCGCCCTTTGGAAAAGTGACGACTTTTGGTGTACGTCTAAACTGATTGTTGTTTATATGTACGAACCAAGAAGTAGTAATGTCAGTCCAAACACTCTAAAAATATTACAACTTAGACCTAATCAAATGATTTTTTATGTAATTTCAGGTGCATCCACTGTCTCGGAGTCCAAAGCCAGCGTATTTCACAAGCTCTATGTTGCCGCCTCCGCCACTACCACCGATGGCGCGGCCTGTAGCCATCATCAGATCTACAGGTAAAGATTTTTCTTTCGTCATTATAACATTGATGTTGCATTGGAACATGCACATACTGACAACCAATACCCCGACCATACTTTAAATAATTGGCGTACTTACAAATTATAATACGCTTTGTACAGTAAATATTTTCTCACATAAATGTTTATTATATCTAACATCGTTTCGCTAGTATGTCACCGCGCCGTACTGTACATAAATATAAATAGAAGCATCTATCACTCCCGTCCTCCGTTATGTTAGATGTTAGAAATACGATATGTCAATGTATACAAAGTATTGAGTGTTGGTTGCAATCGACCAATGCCTACGAGAAATGTACTAGAGTATGATTTGAACGTGGGCGCAATGTCTATGGAGAATATAATTGTATTGAATGGTTACAGCGAGCGAGATGGTGAGCGGCGGGTCCCCGTCGTCCCCGGGCGAGGTGCGCTCGCCGCCGGCGTCGCCGCGCCGCCGCTCGCCGCACTACCGCGACTGCCACCCGCCGGTCTCGCACTTCAACCACTTTCCGCAGCCGGCGCCGGTTTGTGCATCTCTTATACCTATCATACTTGATATGTTAAGTTCCAAAGGTGATTTATGAAAGAAACGCTACATAGGTTTAATGTGAGAAAAGGTAGAGTCAGTGTTTCAGAACAGGTCCCTAATAGACAAGCGTGCGTAATTGTAAGTTACGTCGCAATTTAATACTATGCAGGATGGTGGTAAAACGCTTTACTATTTCTATTAAGAAAAAAAATCATTGTAGGATGAAATCGTAGTAGTCATAAATAAAGGGAGTGTAGCTAACATGTTGTAAACTCTTGACGTACCTGTATTATATTATATTGATGAAGCAAAGAGCGAAAAGAAGTTATAGAAGCGGGTCAGGATCCAAGCAGTTGGAGCTCCTTGTGTCAACACAAATATGTATCTAAATCCATTATATAAAACACATAGATAGGGCTTGTATTGAAGAACGTCCTTAATATTCCATAGCAGGACCGAATTGTGAGGCATATGGAAAGCTAGATGTGACCGTCTTCAAAGATTCTGCGATTTCAGGTATTATGTTTCTACTCGCTCATGCGTTCTTGCCTGGTTACTAGTTCTGCATTATTCTTATAAGCTTCGTTTATTTAAATATTTGTAACTGTTGTTTTAAAATGAACTGTTTGTGTCGGCAGGTCTTCAGCTATGGCACCCTTAGCGGCGTGGGCGTGAGCAGTCTTTCGGGGGCGGGCGGTGGGGCGGTGTGCGCGGGCGGCGGGGCGGTTTCGCCACCCGGGGGACTCGGCCTCTATGCACCCAGGGCACCACCCAGAGCACCAGCCAGGTATGATTAGATTAGAATTAAACGCTAAGTTAAATTAAATGTTATCTTATAGTATAAAAGTGCTCATTTCCCGTTATTTATCACATTTATTCCGATCCCGTGGGAATGTCGGGATAAAAGATAACATATGTTCTAATCTGACTTGTAACTTCTCATCAAGTAAAATTCAAAGATGTTTAATTCTTCCGCGAAACAAACTGACACATCGCAATTTATTATAAACTTTCGGGTTTGAAGTTAGTATGATGCATGTTTGTTGTTATATTAAGGGTTAGGCAGAGGTGTACATCGATAACTACCCGCATCACACATCTCCACTATAGGCTCTACATATCAGTGAGAATATATGTAAATACTATCCGGTAACTGCTCTGGCGCTAGAACCGAATGAAAGTCAAAGTTCTGAGGTCTCACGAAACAATTTCCTTTTTTTTTTAGATGGAACGCTCCATTTCCAACTTTAGAAGAAGAGTTCAACATAATGACGGCGCCGGCTGGGCCAGACCACGTCGTTCTATTGGACGACGGTAAGTTTTCATGAGTTTTATTCAACGTAACTTTTGTAATAATTTTGCCGAACGGTCTTTACAAGATAAGTTTAAACGTAGTGTTGTTTTGGAACAATGTCAGAAAAAAAATTAATACGTACTACACATTTTTTTTTAACTGAAACGATTAGTGTAATTTAATATTAATTTGTCCCAGTCTATACCCTGTAATTCATTGAATTCAACGGACAGTCGTAATCCAAAACCTCACGGCGTTTAAACAACGAAAAAGACCAGCTAGCCTTCACCTAACAGCGCCTTACGCGCTCCCAGAGCGGTTCTTCCAGTCGAACGTGATCGCGTCTGAGGCGTCTGCGATGGACACGGCGACGGTGGGGCCCTCTGTGGAGGAGGAGCTGGCGCCGGACAAGCCGCCGCCGGAGCCGTGATCGCGGGCGGGCGGCGGCTGCGGCGCGGCGGCGGCGTGCGGCGGCTGCGGCGGCTGCGGCGTGCTGCGCTGGACGCCCGCGCCGCCGCCCCACTGGCGCCCGGTCACACACCGGACCGCTTGACTTGGCCGATACAATAAACGTAGCCTTGTTGTGGATGCACCGTCTAGCGATGCCCGATAACCACTCAATTATTAATGTTAACCCATTTAGGTTAATGCTTCGGTGGCGACAATATTGTTCATTTACTTACAACTATTGCTGTCGTGTGAATGATAGTGCGTTATTCTGCAGATCAGCAACGCGCGTTTCGTAGAATACCACAATGTCATTGATGATCACATCTTTAGATGTCAGAGTGCCTGGTTACACATAATACAATTACAGGTACCAACAAAAGAGAAATGGTAATCTGTATGACAAATTAATGTGCGTGCGATTATTGAAAATAGGAACAAATATGAACATTATTACTGTCACGCAGATTATTACATTGTGGTACATAGAGCATAAGCAGACATTTTAATTGCCAAAAGAAGCGAGTCACTAGTCGCCACCAAGCGAGCAGACGGGGAATTAAGACAAATACTAAGCAATAATCCAACGATGAAGGTACTAAAATAAACAACAATATTCTAATATTTTTATAGGAATTAAATGAAAATATGATATTATCAAGCCTTCCAGTAAATTAGAAAATTATGAAGTAACGGAGCTTGAGATATTGTTTTGCGGTGCTGTCCGGCGGCCCGTGGGCGGCGCCGGTAGGGCGGGCGGGACGAGCGGGGACGGGCGGGGGCCGCCTGCCACACGATGCTTCCATGGACATGCGACACGTTAAGGGTTACTTGAGGGAAGTGTGATAAGTTGTTTTTTTGTTTATTGTTGTGTGTTTTGTAATGAAGTAGTATAAGATATTGCATCGGAAAAATAGGTAACGTTTTTTATTTATTTGATAAATATATGAGAAAGACGAGCCTTGCTTAAGAATTAGTTTAGTTGTATAATTAGTAGCGAATTAAAATAGAACGTCATATTTTCATATCGGTCTATATTGGAAATGAGATTACTTAGCCCGATTTGCAATGATGACGTTAAATGTAGTTTCGACGCCAGTCGCCGGACATTTTATAGGTGCCTTTTATAAAACTTACAATATACTTAACATTATAGGAATTTGTAAAGTAAAATTTAGCATTCTTTTAATAAAAATCCATCCGCTCATATACCTGTAACGATAGACATTTACATAATAATGCGTTTATATGAAGCCCTTGCTTTTGTTACTGTATTGAAATTTAGGGAAACCACTACATAATGGACTGTAAAAATATAAAATTACATATTTTTCTCTTTTCATTATTTTTGACAATACTATAAATGGAAAATTAACGGTAAAGCTCCCCTAGTACCTAGATTCACGAGTTCATCGAGCCTTAGGTAGGTAATAGACATTTTGTGACATTATGATTTCAGTTTTGTGGCCATACGAGGAAAAGCTAGTCATTAGAGTTACAATGTAAATTAAATATTTAATTAAAAAAATATTTACACGGCTCCCTGAGGTTTATAAACAAGGGGTGGTAATAAATTGTGGCCAAATTACAATTAATGAAATTCAAAACTATAGGTACTTACATATAGTGTCTTGTTAGATACCATACACGCAACATAGGTGTAAGTACAGAATGTCTGTGACATTTGACACTACGTAATATGGAATTTGGATCTATTAAATGAGAATGTTAAGACTACAATGAACATACGAGAACCTTGCGACAAGCTCATTTAGATTACGTTATGTCAAAAATCATTTATATTTACTATATTTACTCTTAGATGCCATATTCATGATTTCAAACTTTTTTTTTAAATCGGATCGAATGCAAGACCGAAGTTTTGATGTAATGTAAAAAGCAATAGAAAATATATATACGATGATATTATATATATAAAAAAATGTAGACTGTAGTTATATTAGAGGACGTAGCAATAACGAAACGAAATGAAGCAATAATAAATACTATGAATAAAAGAAAAATATATACGGCTTTAGTAAAGCTAGAAGTTTTTACTGAAACTAGTTCGAACCGTTTATTGGGTATTTGCAGATATTTTTTCATGTCGATTATGGACAGACTGGTTTCTACATTATAATGTATAAATAGGTACTATGATATAGGCGAACAGTTGGTACAATTTAAGACGTTACTAAAATATAATACACTACATTATACTACATTTTCTTCAAAGTGTTACGGTGAAAATGCTCTAACATTATTTATGATGATTTCCAAATGTCTCGTTGCCAAATTCGTGTAAAGACAATCTAGTCTCGCCGTCGGCCATCTTGTTTACTCATTAACTTAATAGACGGAGCATTTTCATCACGACTTAAAAATAACTTATTTATGACAGCTGATGTAGGAAATATAGATGACAAAAGCGGGAACTAGTCAATTGCTAGCAATAATACATTAGATGTTACAAAGAGCAGTTAGTTAAAACACATATAGAGTCAACGATGGCTACAGAATCCGGTCGGAGTAACTTTGCACTGACTGACGTGCCGTTAGGTCAATGGTGACGAATTTGTTCATTGGTGCCGAAAATTCTAGACTGTGATTCACTTGTTCATTATGAACGTGTCTTATATTGAAATAGTTGTTCTTGTACAATTGGCGGAAGTTACTGAGCGCAGAGTGTCGGTGCTCCTTAATGAATAATTAAGAAAAAAAAGAGAAGAAAGGTAAACATGTGAAATAAAAAAGTACAGAGATGTTGTAAGAATTGCATTTGTTACATTTTTATTCACATTGTAGTGAAGTGTAGTTCATCTTTTGATTTGCTAGGGAAAATGGTGTAAGGTTTATGCAGATAATGAGTTTTCTTTCAGAAAGTGTCAGTGTTACTCTATATGAAGAAATAATTGAAAGCCTAAACATTATGTGCCTTAGATACAACAATATTGTACTATATTTATGATGCGTTCTATACAACGTGCTAATTAGAATTGTAATGGTAATATTGGTTTCACCGCAATAATACTGATTCGTTTCAATTCGTTGTCCAACCTCCTGTACCTTGCGCATTATAGGATTACTCTACCTTTCGCACTCGGTCTTTATTGTTGAACTTTACGGTTTTGTGTGCCGTGCTTGCGGCTGTAGCCTCCCAACATTTACTAACACTACCTTCCCACCGACCCCAAACATGTTACAAATCTGCTATATGTCAGTTCTCGCGAGTTTATCTGCGCGAAATAAATATAAACCTGTTTCGGGTCGCTGCGATCGTAGGGTAATACTTATCTATTGTGTACACGTTACAACCCCCCTTTTTGGCTAGGATATAATTTGATCACTTGCTTACTTATTTCGTTCGTAGTTGAACTAATTTACAGAGGAGAAGCGTTACGGTTTACGTTAATGTGCCTAAGCCAAGTATCCCCCAGTTAGGTGTATTTATGTATCGCTTCGAGCGTAGGGTCGCTGAACTATAGTCACTTTACTCTACTTATGATATTATTTAGAAATTACATTGTACCCGTTTACTTACTACAATACTCTACCATATTTTATTAATACCTTGTATAATACTCTCACCTAAGGAAACGAAATTAGGCTGCCATTTATTTGAACTTAGGATAGTCACGCATGGCTTCTCTTTCATTAACCTATGTAAACCAGAATAAAATAAAATACTTTAAGTTTATAAGCGCGTTTCTATGTTTTTGTATGAAACGACAAAAGTAAATCCGTCTTCATCATTGTTTTTAATTCTCAGCAGATAATTACATACATACGTAAATAGAATAATTGTAAGAGAATAAATAACCAGTAATGAAAGTAATCTCCTAGACACTAATTTCTACGTTTAGTTCATCTGATGTGCAATTATTGTTATTTTAACGAATTTATTGAGTGAATATTAGATTTAATCTTATAATTGTGTCCACGTCCATAATGTTTAGATTTTTTTGTAAATATGTTCGGTTTATTTAATTTTTTAATGTAATTTAACCGTAGTTTTGGTAATTTAAAGTTTATGTTTGATGTTTTTTTTTCTCTCGATTATGTCTTTCCCCATGTCAGAATCAAATGATCTCTGTTAAATAGTTTTCATACGTTAAATTAGATGTATTGTAACAACACACGGTTTGCTGCTTCCTTTCCATTGACATTGTTGATACATTAAAAAATAATAGATCATTTGATTCAACGCGTATAATAACTAAATATAGACATGTAACGATGTTATTATATGTATTTTTAACCTATACATAGTAAGATATTTATAGAATTTTAGTCGTTTAATTATTTCGAACGACTTGTTATAAAACAAAATTGGTGCTTGAAGCTTAAACAAAATAAAAGAACTTGTCATGTTAGGTGCGTACATTCTGAAGGGAACGGAGCATATACGTGTAGCATGCGTTGTATTGACAATATTTTGTTGTGACACGCCAACGACTGTCTCTGAGTTCAACTATAACGGAGCGGTTACGACGCACATCGTCCCAGTACTACTAACGTTATTAGTACCGCAATGGTCACTCACTATCTCTAAGCTTTAAGTCCTTTGCTGGCACTGAAATGTTAACAGTTACCAGAATGTAAAGCTAATCAGCAATGGACGAGATCACCATTTAGATACGAGTGATAGACCATTGTGAATACAAACAGTAGGACCAGTACCTGTCACGTGTCGCACAAACGCGCGCTTTACCGACATTATCTATGTGCCGACAATAAATACAGAACTAGAGGTGTAGTATCGCAACAAAATGTAGTCAATCATAATAATGTAGGTAATCTTTGCTCAATAACGATGAAAAACTGAAAAATGTTACAGTTGATGCAATTACAAATACCAACAAACTGATCACTTGTGTTTTATTTCCGAGTTGTGATTATCGTTCGTATTGTTTTTTATTTTTGGGGAATTATAATTTTTTTTGTTAATTTCGGTGCCTACTTATTTTCTGAAAATTAAGGTTTGGAGGAAATTAGCTATTTACCAACCTGTAGCCTGTAGGTAAGTAAAGCAATACGTAGTGTAGTTCTGTGGACAAATACAAATTTAATAGCAATAAGCTTTTCCTTCGCCCAATTCCTAGAGCAGGTATCAGTTGAATTGCTAATTATCCCATGGAACTGATTGTGTTACCAGTGGAACTCCAACCCTAGTGAATATGACTTGATATTCTAGTGACACTGGAAGTGTTTTTAAAATAGATGGGTCATTTTCTTGGCCGACGGTCCATAATGCAACTTTAAACAAGAAGAGCAAGTGACCAAGGGGCCGCTCTGTGGGATTGCATGTAACATTTAAAACATGTGAAGTTATGAACTACTCTATCTCTCTCGATCTTATTCCATATTATTATATATTTCCATTCACAATTTAGATATTGTAATTAACTTTTTAAAGAAACACGCACTGACATTATTATGAAAGTTTTAATTTCGCGCCGTAATACCAGATGAGTCCGACTGACGATATTTTGATAAGGTACGAGTAATATGTTCATAACGCTACGATTTTATTTAATTTGGTGTATGTAAAAAAAAATTACAGACTATCAAAAGTTTTCTGCACTTTGTATTTCGCGCCATTTTTAACCTATACACCTTTGCCAACATAACACGTGCAAAGCAGTCCAGTGTTACCACGTTCACAATAACTGTCTACGACTTAATATGCGTTAACTTTTTTTATTACGAATGGCCTGGAATTATAAAGACATACGTATAAAAAGTCTTGTGTTTCGATCGTTGTGGCGCGCGTCTGCAGAGGCCTATATCCAGCAGTGGACAGATTACAGACAGTTAGTAAGTTGTCATGATGAAGTATAAAAAATCCTACTTGTTGTGCCATACTATCAATACAAAATTATTAATTTCAAGTAACTTCTTATCATAGAGGCTGTACCTAACGTCAATGAAAAACATTGTGAGTTATCTTGTGGAAAAGGTCATATTAAGAAGTGTGGGAAATGCTGTAACAGCGAATGTTCCACCACAAACCACAAAACATTAAAACGAGGCACTACTTTAGCACACGTGCCTCTGTCTACTTCGCTCTGGAATTGAGTGTTTATTATCTCAAATCGTAGACAGTACAAAAAGAAAGAAAAGGATGCAAAATAAATGTTTCTGAAACGCTTTTTCTATATTGATTTAGGAAGTTCAAACTTAATATTCTATAACCTGCTACCCGGTGAATGTTGTTTTGCCATATTATTTTCCTAAAATCAATCGCAATATTTTATGTGGTTATTGGCCCATTCGCAGACCTACGTGTACAAGTAAGAGTGTAAGACTCACCGCGTCGCGAAAAATGTATAGTATACAATATTATGTACTTACCTACTCGCATAATTAAATAAAATTCAATAGGTACATACATCAAATCCTCAATGCAATTGGCAGAGACACTTGCTAAGCAAATTCATGGTTAACTTTAGATGGTTTCACCGTATGAATGTTGCATACCTACCATAGGTGCATTAGGTCTAGAAATTGTGATACGAAATTGTGACTCGTATATTCTGTATGAGAAAATGTGGCTCGTATTTTTTGTGAAGAATTTAGTTAGTTCTTCTACGTAGCTGGACTCGAAACAACAAGCCCCGTCGCAAGTACCTGGCAACTAGTAATTTCATAATTTCCTCTCGTTTCTTTAAAAAAAAAACAAATGATAGTACAAATAAAAAAAAACAACTTGTGAAACGCTATTTCACTGTTGTCTTTAGTTAATTTTATGTGAGAGAGCGTTTGAGAAAGGATACAGGTGTTATTAATAATATGTACAAACGCCTTATCATGCGTTTCCACCGATTCTAATTGGGTATTGGTATAAATAATGAAGTAGGGAGTGCGAAGGTATCACTAGATGTACCCCGGCGGTGATTTCATTGGAGTATTCTGTTCCAATGAAATTAATTAGGCGTAAAAAATACCTAATACGTGTTATTTCGGTGTATAGGCTGTCAAAAATACGTTTAGTATTTTTTACGCAAATAATTACTAAACTTTAAACATACTTCCAAAGTTTCATGTCTATAAGGTTGTATTATGTGTCGTTTATACATATGTGGAGTACAATGCAAGAAAAAAATGAATAAAAAGAAAAGAAAAAAACAAAATGACACAGATAATCCACATCATAAATAGACGATTGATTTATTTAGGTTAAGGTAATGTACATGGTTGATGTTAGCAAGGTAGGTATTTCACAAAAGCTTTTTTTAATAAAGAGCTTTTCATGTCATGCTCATTTTCGGCAAGCTGGTACATTAGCGTTCAATAGTAAGGAAATTACCGTACGAATGTACAAACGTTAGTATGCGGGTTTCCTAACGATGTTTTCTCCAGCCGTACGAGCTTTGCGTAGCCTACTATGCTTTGATAAACACACAAATTGGTACACGAATGCAAATAGCCCCGAACCCACAAGCTCGCGATTGCAAGTCCAGTGACCCAACGAATGTGTGTCAGGTCTCAGGGACCGCGTTAACGGGACTAGGCATTAGCCGCTTTTGCGGAAAAAAGTTACTGACGTTAACTACCTCTGTAACTTTTATTCAACTAAATTAATGACATTAAATAAATAAAACTAGCTCAACCAGTAAACGTTGTTTTGCCAATACGTTGTTGCTCTGGTATATTATTAAGTATGTATGAGACGTTAAACATTCCTCTAAAATAACTATGTCAATTAAAGAAAACCGCATCAAACTGCGTTGCGTAAAAGATCTAAGCATGCATAGGGACAGACTGCGAGAGGCGATTGATACATACATACCTTCTCTGCTATGTTTGTAAGGGAATCTTGCAAGTCGATTTTTGCACAATCATTATCATCATCATTATTATTATAATCATTTTACACAGTCATAAGTTAATGGTACAAAGATATATATTTGTATTATGATTTTACCACAATGCTATTAAAATTTCGATTCAAAGAGAATAAATCTTTAATTATAATAAATTCTAAAATAATATTAGTTCGATTACTTAAACATATTTTTGGCAGCATTTCTCTAACAATCTTGAAACCAATAGCAGTTAGTTAGTAGGGAGTACGAAAATTCCTATTTTTCAGTTAGTTTCAGTCTGAGTTGCATTTAGCCGTCACGTCTTCTCCTTATAAATAAATCTATCTTTTACTCTTGTGCCCAATACGTGTTCAGGTTGATTTTGGGTCGTGGATTCTAAACTTGCATGTAGATTATTCATATCTATATAGGTTATATACTTGTAGGTACATATATTTTACGACGGAAAAATAATCATAATTCATAATGCTGAATTAATATTATTTTTCAGTGAGAAAGATTGTGGCGAAGCCATTTAAGGTCCCTCACAAAGATCAACAAATAATTATTCAGTGTGAAAGATCAACAATATATTCGTCTTTTTTGTTGCTTAGGAAACAATGGTTTCTACCAATGAAGGCGTTGTAACTATTCCGAACCTGTATCAAGCTAAACTTAACTTGTCACTTAGAATGTCTAATACGGAATAGTTCTTTTCAGTATACTAATATATACTTACTACTTTGGCATAAATTATTCTTCGATTATTTCTAAGGATTGAGTGAGATTCAAAACGGTACATTGACAACAATTGTCAAAGCCTTACCGTTGTAAGTGATAAGTTGAATTTGGTTTAACAAATAATGTTAAACCAAACTCAACTTATCACTTGTATATCAAATACGGAATAACCAATTTCATTGGAATAACTTTGATATAAGATGCACTTAGATTAATCCTTCGTATTGTCTCAAAATCAGTACGCCGCAGGTACGGTACATTACCCACCTACTATATGTGTGTAGGTATGCGTAAACCTGCAACTTCGTAGTGGAGGAAATTCCATTATGTACCTTGTCTACAGTGCAGGTATAACCAAATCACGCATGCCGTGCAACCTGATAAACATAGCTGAAAGAGGTATTTTTATTCAATTCACGATGTAATTGCATCAGTCGATGTTGTTTACGTGAAAATAGAATTGATGGGAAAGATGCCGTCCCGCTTTGTCCACTTTAATTTACATTAATGAAATATCCTGGGACATTTCACAGAGCTGGTGCACACTCTGCTAAACTCGTTATTGCATTATTTTACTATTGTTTTACTAAGGACAATATTGAAATTATAGTAACGAAATTATCAAAGCACGACGTTTGACGCTACGATGAAAATAAAAAGTGTACCTAACTAGAGTTCCGAGCATTATTTCGAAAACTTGTTTTTTCAAACCTACTAATAGATCCCACAGATTTATTTCACTTTTTTTTTAATTTTCACCGATTGAATTGAAGACTAATGCAGTTGTAATGTTTTTTGCAGTTTACCAACGGATCATTAGATCATAGCTGTTGACCTGCGCCGCTGACCACAGGTATCATTGATAAAAGCAAATTGCAAAAAAGGCAAATTTATGAAATAATATATAGAGATGACAGTCATCTGTCATCTCTATATATTTACGTCCAGAGAACGGGCAGCAGCGCTCTCTGTGAGTTAAACCACAACCACCACTGCGATCGCCAACCCGCCTGCCAAGCGTGGTGATTAATGGCATTTCACCCCAAATGACGGATCTCATTGGGGGAGGTCCTCGTCCAGCAGTGGACGTTATGTGGCTGATGATGATGATGATATAGAGATGTACAAATATAGGTTAAGATAAATCTCGCACTTTTGGCGACACTTAGAAAGATATTACCTATAAACAGCTCCACGGGCTCTCTTTAATGTTGTTTGCTTATAATAATAGGATAAATAGGCAAGTTACAATTTTGAAATCAACATCGTTAAAACTTTCAGGCGTTCAGCCGACAGTAATATTTCCTTCCGCATTACTTGAGTCCTATTCTAGTTCTCGAGATATATTTTCAGTTATTAAAAAGTACCAACACATCTTCATACAAGATTGTACCATTAGTATCTGCTACGGCAACAGTAGACGTTGTCGACAGGCTGTTCGTCTCTGCCAATTAAATGTTGACGGATTACCTTAGTAAAACTTAACTATTTTTAGAAATAAGTTACTTTTTATCAAATCAATGTATGTATTGGGAGGGTAACGGTTCAGTGCGTTGACCTAATATAGATCGAGATTTCGACTCTGTTTTACAAAGTTAATACCTTATCGTTAGTTACAGTCGAGTACATAAATGTATGAACACTTCCAAGGCCTAAACAAAACATAAGTTACAAAAAATAGGTAGCATGTTAAGTAATAAAAAATATATCAACGTTATAGTCATCAATATCTGAACCAGTCTTCAACAATATATTAAGTAACTGATATTGTTCAGATATTTAACATAATCATTTATTTGCTTGCATGTGGTACAAATATAGGTGTTCAGCAGTTAATTTCCAAAACATGCGCCCTGCAAGGGCATTGCAAATCAGTATATAAACTTAATTCTCATGTGTGAAATAACTATATAAATTTGGATATTTTTTTAACTACATTAAGAGATTAGATACTCAAAAGTTACCGACTTTATTCTTTATTACAGCTTTCTTTTTTTCCAAATCGTCACCTTGAACACGATTACACTTCTCCATCCGTCTAAACCACTTAGAAAATACCGATGACTACTCTTCTTTAGACACCTCAGAAATTTCATTTTTATACGCAGCCAAGGCATCTCCTTCTTCTTTGTTCTCAAATCGCCTTCCTTTTAATTTTTCTTTAAAATTGGGAAATAAGTAAAAATCGCAGGGGGCTAGGTCGGGGGAATATGGCGGGTCGGGCAGGATAGTCACGTTTTTTGAGCTGAAATCGTCAAGTGTTCTAGCAGAAGTGTGCCCCGCAGCGTTGTCGTGGTGCCAGAGCAGGTGCTGAGTTCCCGATTTCGGCCGCTTGTCACACCAAGCTGACAGTACTCTCGGGCATAAACTGTCACATACCATTTAGAGTTATCTGTCCTTTGATCTTCTAGCATTATCGTAGCAATTTGTCCTATCTTGCAGAAAAATGAGACAATCATTTGTTTTAGTGTACTTCGGGTTCGGCGACATTTTGTTGGCGTCGGCTCATCTTCAAAACACCATACTGTGGACTGTCACTTTGTTTCGGGGTCGTAGTTATATAGCCAGGTTTCGTCACCTGTAAGTATATCATACACATTTTTTTTCTCGCTAGCGTCAAATTTATCTATCATAAATTTGCAACAATCCACGCGGGGGTCTTTTTGAAAATCGGTGAGTTTGTGCGGCACCCATCTTGAAGAACGCTTATGAAGGGACAGATGATTATGAAATATAGTTTGCAATACTGCTGATCCAATACCCAGTTCACGCTCGAGCTCTGCATATGTAATTCGTCGGTTCGCAAGAACATTTTTTTCCACAGCCTGTACGTTTTCTTGAGTGACTGCGGTTGGCGGCCGTCTGGTCTTCGCCTCATCTTCAAATGCCATGTCTCTCGTCCCCTTTTAAATTCAGCAAACCAATTAAAAACAGCTGCACGTGTGTTCAGCAGACTCGACAAAAGTTGAAACTAAAAGTTAATAAAACTCTTTGAGGTTTCAAACCTCTTTTAAAATCATAACATGAAAATCACGTCGAATGAGCTCCATTGTTGCGAAAATTTACCTCCAAAATTACGCAGAAATAAATAATTAAAAAAGAAAACCTAACATTTTTCGAGTGTTCCATATTTGAATTTATAAGCAAATAACCTACCTTTACAATGGTGTATAACTGGCCAGTATCGATCAAATGACCATAGAGTATCTAACTTCTTTTAGAATGACCCTTATGTGTATGTAATAAATTGTACATTGTAATGAAATTAAATTGTTACATTATATTATATTATTTACTTATGTACGTAGTATTTTGAAGCCATTATTGACATTTCTATAATGGTTTTTACCAGGTTAACATAAAGGAATTTATGATATTATTTAAATTGTTGACAGTTCGCTATGTGCTGTGCTCGCTAGTTTCTGACTAATAACATTAATTGAAGAAATATAACGTAACAACCTATACCTATAATCACAGATTGCTTACAGTATTCATGTAGACTGTAATATGTTTTGACTAGTAATTTTTGCTTTAAAATACACTTGAATTTAGAAACATCTGTTTCCCTTGTGATGTTCAGTGGTGTATATAGAGATGGTTGTATATAGTGGCGCACATGCTGAAGGGAGACGTCAGTACTAGCTGTAGGCTTGAGGCGGGACAGGCTAATCTCTGTCTAGGTCTTAGGTTCGTCGGACGGCTGCGTGTGGGGAACATTACTTCATTATTTTTTACAAATACAGAAGCTTCCAAAATATAGAGGGACGTTAACGTTAGTATTTTAAATTTATTAAAGTAAGGACGACAAGTTGTACGTTGGTTTATATGGGCAAGTATTCGTATGCATTTCTTTTGTATAACAAGTAACGTAGTGGCTTCGGTGAAGTTGCCCCAAAGAATAACACCATACTGAAGTCTGGAGTGGACGTATGCGTAGTAGGCTTTGAGGGTTGTTTCTAGGTTGGTTACTTTCTTTAATTCGTATAGTGCGTATGAAAAGCTTGATATTTTTGAGAATATACAGTTTACGTGTTGTTTCCGATGAAGGTGACTGTCTATAATTACACCTAGCAGATTATACGATTCCAAGGCTCGAATTCTTTGGCCATTGAATGTGTAATCCAACTTAAGGGGCTTTTTCTGGTAGCGATGGAATTGGATTATTTTAGATTTACCAAAATTATTCCTCAGATTGTGCTCTATTCCTTAGATAGGTCATGGTCTAGTCTCTGTTTTAGTTGTATTGCTTCATTGCATGGGATCATTACAGAGGTATCATCGACGTAAAGCGTACACGAGTGCTCTATACTTTTCGGTAGATCATTGATGTAGATCAGAAAAAACAAACTTCCAAGTGGGCTGCCTTGCGGAATATATCTGTTTACTTGAGCTGCTTTGTTGTGTTAGGAAATCTCTACATATTGGACACGGTTACTAAGATAGAACGTTAGCCATTGGTGCGCGTTTACCCGTACTCCCGAGCCATATAGTTTATTGATTAGGATGTTATGAAGAACAGTATCATAGTCTTTGGACATATCAAGTATCAATCCGACTTATTATTTAAGACTATAAACGGACGGCCCGCGATTTCATTCGCGTAGTTTAGTAGTACCTGCATTCCAAATTTCAAGCGTGTAATTTGAGCGGCTTAGATTTTTAATACAAAAGTATTTTCCCGTTAAATAGCGTTTCCGTAGGAATTTCTGGAATTCCTTTCTTAGTCCACCCCTACGGTACCTAAGCTACATCCGTTCCAAATTTCAAGTGCCTAAGTTTGACCGTTTGGGCTGTGCGTTGATAAGTCAGTCAGTCAGTCAGTCAGCTTTTCCTTTTATATATGTAGAAGATGTTTAGAATTTGTTCAGTGAATTTGAATACCGCCAATGACGTAGATTTTCCCCTCCTAAATCCGCACAGATTAACATCTAGAACATCATATTTTTCATATAAAGAGTATAACTTGTTGTACATCGGGAAAATCTGGTTTAAAAGCTAGACTTACTGTAACTTTTTGTACGTATAACTCAATAACAACAAAACGAGTCAATACATTTTCCATATTCATTAATACTTATTGGAAAACTAGGTCCTCGTATGTTTGAACACATTCACGCAGTCGTGAGCTCAGACGGGTCCTCCCCTAGGATGTAGCGTGTACTCCACTGAACCGTAAGGTGGATGCACTTGCTTCAATGAGACAGGAACTACTAACTAGATTTGCCGCTAGTTACATCGATGCCATATCACTTATTGTGTACACTATATTATATATAGTGTACAAATTTTCAAAGTGTACAAATACTTGTACAAATTTACTCGTACGGGTATTTGCGTCAAGGAAATCTTAGTGAACTCTTTATTAAGGCAGTTAGATATAAATTTGTGCTGTAACTTTGGCATTTATTTAATAGAAATCACACTAAAAGGTCGCATAAAAATTTATGAAAAATCTATGTTCCTGATAATAAAGAAAAATAAATATTCTTCTTGCCTTTTAATAGCGAAGGCATCTCTTGTCAAGTAGCCCACGATTCATTAAGCGAATTTAAAGGAGGTGAGCCTATCGCTGCTGCAAGTTTCACACACGTTGTGGTGTGCGGGTGTGTCCTTCACCGTATGAGCGTCGCGTACATAGGCTATACATATCTGGAAAAGAGTCCCATTGATACACGTCCGGTGCAGCCGGTCTCGAACCAGCAACCTCACGATTGCAAGTCTAAATGTAAGTCGAAAAAGACCCAACCACTTTATTACCACACCACAGACACTCAATCTTAAAATGATTGAATGAAATATTCTTTATTATAGAAAAAAATATTGCTACTAAGGTGTGGAAATATTATACCTAACGGATCGGCGGAGGGTACACCACATATCACGTGTTTAATATACCTACCGGTGTCTGAAAGTAAAAAAAAAGCTATAGTGTTTGGAGGCTAATACAATGCAGTGATGGCTCCCTAACAAAACCATGCGGTTGTGGTTTCGTATCTCTCTCTTTCACACGTAAAATAGGTGGAACAAAAACGAGACAGTACCTACGTACGCATTGTGGGGTGATCAGGTTCGACAGGTACCTATCCCTGTGACATTTCACACGGTCACCTGACCCCGAACTAGGATACATACGCTGTACTCTGCGCGCTTAATATACGTTCAGAATGTTTTCAAATTCTAGCAGTACCCTGGTGGAGGCATTTTTGGACATATTATAGCATAATGTTAGTTCTAATACCTTCAATAATATGTGTACAAGATATCAGGTTAATTGGTTAAATAATGTTTAACCGTAACCTAACAAACAAATATATTTTTTTTAAATTAACCATACAAAAAACGCCGCGATCAAGCTAAATAGAACCGTTTAAAAAATTGTAGGCTCTACACTTATAGGTAAGAAGATACTTTTCAGCTCAACATTGAATAATCAAGCATAGCCAGTTGCCTTCATCCGAGAGACATTCGTCGTAACCACTCGTCCAAATAAGCCGTGAATATAGTTAGATTAGTTAGTGAGTACAACATAATATTGATATTTGTCCAGAGAAAGTTTACCTAGATAGCAGTGAATAGACTCAAAATGATTCTGTTTTACCCCACTTGAGATAATGAACGGAGTTTCACCGTACCTAGGTATGTGTGGCTGTCTGCACATTAGACAAGACGCGCCGGCCGGCTACGTACGGGCGCCTCGGGAACGCAACCACACTCGTATTGATATAGCCATACAAACTCGGAACAAGCATTCACAATAAAAGCCAGATTTTGCAAGGTGAAATTTACACCTTTAAGGCTGGTTTTATTAAGTAATGTAGTGATGAACATATGTCTTATAGTCGATAAATAGATATTAAATAAACCTTCGAAAATTGCCCTATTCTTTTGTTTCAAATGTAATAATGACTACAAAGAAGTCATTATGGCAGTTGAAGTAGCAAGTCAAATTGTATTTCCACTAATATTTAAATCGCTTCCACATGACTTGAAAGCCATTTTTGGATGATAAACATTATTAATGGTTCTTGAGTCACTTATTATCGAAATTTCTTAAAAGTATGTATTTCTAAAGACTGAATAATTTAAGAGTCAGTCTTGGATTCAAAAGTTCTCCCTACTGGGCTCCTAGCGCATGCATTTATTTATGTATCAAAAAGTCCACTACTGTGAATGAATAAATTAGTAAAATCTAAGCCAATTTTATACATGCAGAACGTAGTCTAATGCATGTATCGATCGCAAAGATATTTATACAATTGTAAGGCTTTCAAATGACACCAACAGCAACTTACATATTTAACATGTAATAGGTCTCACGCTGTCTTCCAAAGTAGAATATAGGTTATTAAGCCTGTTTGAAAAGAACTACACTAACATGAAAAAAATAATCTTTTTTTATACGCTAATAATAACAGATGCTATTGTAAGAGATTTAGTAGTTCCAGCTATCTAATTGCATAATAAATTATTCATTCTGCTTATTAAAAATCCACATTATTTGCGGCGGCGCGTCGCTGTTGTCACTGTTTGCGGTATTGAATCATTACTTACCGACTACGCTCGTATTCATAAATCGAAAGCCGACCCCAAGCCAATCCACATTGGAAATCGCTAAAATCAATACTCGGGCCTGACTCGGACACTTCACCAACCGCGGTGGGAACCACACAATCCCTATAACACAGACGCGCAGAGAAATAACAACCATAATCCAAGGGAATACATTGGAGTTTCGATGAAAATCCGGCGGCACTTGCAGCATTGCGTCACCAAAAAAGAAAATAACAGATAATCGACGCCTAGCCTTGTGCGATATCGATTTTACTTCGAGCCATTTTCCCGCGCGACAGACTGCATCCCTCTTTTGTTCAGTGGAAAACTTTGACGCCAGAGCGAGAGAGAACTACGTACGTCGGTTAGGTCGTCAAATAGGGAGCTGGGGCACGGGCGTTGCCATAGCAACGCGGTCCGAAATGGAGGGTTAGATTTCCGATACAAGATCCCTTTATCAATTTTCGATATTCTGCGCTCGATATGAGTGAAATTGTAGTAAATTTGGAAAGTAACGATCAATCGATTACGCTGAGATCGAAAAACAACAAGAATTTCGTTATGGAATTTAAGGAAAACGATTTTTCTATTGATCGGGTAAGAATTTTCTCTACTTATGGCAGACAATTTAAGGTTATGTTCTGTGGGAGGAAAGTAAACCTGATGTAGAGTTATTTCATGTGAGCAAATGTTTTCACAGTGAGTTTATTCTGATAAGGCTTGTGTAACGTGGTTTCCAGACACGTTAATTTGCCTCAGTAATAATTACTTGCTGAGTTTCGTAACGTGCTTACGCCATGCCACGCCGCTCCCCCTGTAGACTACTTTTGCAATAAATATCCCAATAAAATGTTACTTTTTTGTTTTAATTTTATTAAAATACTAACCAAAAAGTTTGATAGTTCTTAAAAAAATTATGGGCTAGAAAAAAAATTATATTGATTATTACCAATGGGTACTTACAAATCTATAAAGATAGATGTACCTACCTACCTATACTTTTTGGAGTTCAAATTATCTTTACAGACATTCGGCATTATAAAGTGTATAACAATTAACAATAAATTACAATATTGTAGTTGTTAAGTACTCGGAAATAAAGCCAGTTTTAATCATTTAGGTTTCAACTTTATTAAAAAAAAATAGCAATAAAATAGTTTCCATGTTGTAGTGTAGGTACAATGATTTGAAAAAAAAATCATTTGTGTTGTTTGAATTCTTTTCTTTTTGACGTGCTCTAATGAATGTTGTTTAGGTACTAATGTAATTCTTTATTAAGAGTGTTATTAAATCAATGTTACAGCCAGAAATCCGTTTCTGTAGAATAGAAGAAAGTGTTTTTTATAACTAACTAGGTGTACCGCGAAGGTTTCACGCCCAGTTTATCCCGTTCCATTTAAAATATGGCCTATGTATTATACCGATGTATACGCTATATTCTTGTAAAGTTCCATTGAAATCTTTTCAAGTAGTTTTTGCTTGAGAGAATAAGTAACATCCAAATTGCTATAACTTTTTGATGAGACATCGTATAAAATTATGTAAAAAGTTTTTTTTTGTAGCGCGTTGCATGGACTTCATTAGCTATTCTATTGAAACTGTTTTCTGGTTGGAGCGTTTGTTTAATGAAAACGTTGTGGTTTATCGGATATTATGTCAGTGTATAACGTAGCGAACAAGCGACGAGTCCATATACTTTGCCTGTCACTGACAACTACCGCTGTTGAGTTATCCTGTGGGTGATATTAAACTTGTGGAGGTATGTATATACGTGATATTATTATTTAAAACTGTATTGAAACCTTGTTATCTAGGATCGTAAAATACGACCGAATTTCATTGAGAATATTAATTATTAACAGTGTTTCCCTACTATTATATGTAAGTACTAGCAGTACCGCGCGGTGTTACTCGCATTTTTTTGTTCCCGTGGGAATTTAGGGATAATATTAATAATGTAATTTAGCCTAAAGTCTTCCTCGATAAATGGTCTATTCAACACAAAAAAAAATTTTCAATTCGAACCAGTATTTTTGACATTAGCGCGTTCAAACAAACAAACACTTATATAGATTAACTTCCACCCCCACTTTACTCCCTTAGGAGATAAATTTTAAAATTCCTTTCTTATCTCACGTATACGTGAAAGGAACCCCTGTGCAAAATTTCAGCGTTCTAGAAGTTTAAGCTGATCGTTGATGAGTCATTGATGAAAAAATGAATTAGGACTTTGAGTTTTATGTACAAGGTTCAATAAAAAAATTTGGCGGAACTCGAAATGGTCACTCAGCCATACCAAACAAAGGACCACTATGTCAAACACGAAAAAAAAACAATTGTCTCTTCTTACAACCTTGCTGATCAGCTGATTGCCACTTTATATGAAGAGGTGAAATATTGTTTTCGTTTTTGACATCAGTATGTTATTTGACATCATCATTTTCGCCTTCGCGAAATTAAACTTTGCGCTTCTTGCGATTTTTACATTTACGCCTTCAACCTTTCCCAAGTAACACTTTCCTTGGGGAAGGTTGAAGGTTGGTGTCATGGGCCGAGTAACTTTCTCGAGTTTCGCCAAAGTTTAATGTTGTATATATATATAAAGCTATCACTGGTAGGTTTTTCAATAAAATCCCCTCGTATTTTACGATCTTTTAACAGCAAATTTTATACCTCTAATGTTTATAAAAAGGTAAGTTACGTGTACACTAAACTATTCCAGCCTCACTAGCAAAGCGTTTCGTGAAAGACACAACATGACAAACCGGGCACTGCTATTGGTTGAAACATGCTGAGTCGCACGACTCGTGGCATAACAGCCAATCACAGCGCGTATTTGTTATGTCGTGTCTTTCTTGACTCGCGTGCTAGGGCCTCTGTTATGTTTAAAATAATAAATAAGAATGTATATGTTTCTCTGTGGTCCTATTCTATGTTATCGTCTGTCTGAGCACAAAGCATGAC
>SJJU01001923.1:0-25876 GCA_012932125.1 Conopomorpha cramerella | reverse complement strand
TCGCTAAATAGAGAGTGTTATAGTTTGTATAAATGAAACTACGCGTATAAAATCGCGGGGCTGTCATTAGTATTTGTATAAAATAATACTATTTTGTAAATTTATTATCAGCAGACACCATTACAACGCGGGGGTGAGTGAAAACAATCTAAGTATTCTCTCATATTTGTAACTCCACAACGATAAATTTATTGTCTTCTTAAATTCTCTTCTTTGATATTATGTAAACACAAACTTCTTAGTACAACTGAAACAAGGGCCATGAGAATTTATAAATTTGTTTTCATTCATCCCTTAAGGACATATTGACCAGTGTTGGAGACAAGCGTTCCAGGTCACGCTTAGCCTCATATTTAGGGATCAAGTGGACAAAATATTTAAGTAACTATGATAGGTAGCAGCACATAATTCAACACACTTGTGAACCTCTTATCTTACTTACAGCGTATATTAGACTACAAATATATATTGATATCATTATTAAACTCGTCCTAAACCAGCACAACACTTTAAGGCTTTGATTGCTATTGGTGAACCGCGGGCATTCGTTTTCTAAGTGTCTCAGACTGTCTCGCTTGAGAAATAAAAGGCGTGAAGTGTAATAATTAAAGGGTGATGAAATAGTACGCACGAAATGAAAATTAAAAACCTCTTCCAGCCCTGATTAGAAGACTTAACAGCCATTCATTATCTTATCACAAGATCTCATCAATATTGTTATGAATAAACTAGTAGAGTCATAATAGCATTCAAGTATCTTGCAATAGAGGCGTCTTAAAGATAAAAATCTATATTATTTAACTTCAATCAATGTCACTGTACTAAGTGAGATGTCTATTCAACTTTATTATTTATTACGCGGTGTCACAAATAACGCCCATCGCGTCGTATCTTGTAGTCTTTACTATTATAATCTCGGCCATAGTATCTTATCTTCCAACTCTATGAAAACTTGCTTAAGCTGACCCGCGCTGGAGACGTAAAAGTATTATTTACTTAGCTCAGAGTAGTATGTAAAAAAAAATAAGGTGTGTTCAGATACAGCGTGTAAGGCGTGCGGCAGCAACATGCGGTTCTCGCAGGACAGACTTTCCCTCGTGCCGGAGCCAGATGCTTCTAATTCTTCCAAAACAAGATGTAAAAGGCGACCTAAATTATTTTTAGGGAACGAACCAATAATCCACATAAACCCACCTGTCAGGCTAAAAGTTTCAATAAAATTATAAAATAACAATAAATACTGATATGGTTGTTCAATCTGATTATAAATTACATAATCTAAATAGTTTTTGTAGACGTACTATAATGCGCATGCACCACACGTCCAATGTGCTTACCTTGAATCCAATCTTAACCCCAATTTTACTGCATCTTGCATACAATACTAATTTGTGATGAATGCCCAAGACTGATCTACACCAATGTATAGCGCCTTTTGGGCCTACAAGATGACACTGCCGTCAGACCACACAGAGCGCGTCACGTCGCAAGCCGCTCGCATGCCGCTCTACGTTTGGTCACTCCTTAAAATATATTTTGACATTCAACGTTGCCAAAATACTTAAACACTTTGACCCAAACATGATTGATTGAATATGTCCATTATTGTTTCAGGTCAAACATCGTGACCGCTGTGCGATGCGTGCGCCCGCGCATACCAATAGTGATGTGATTTACTGTAAAGTTTTATAATGTAATAGAGGCAAGCCTGTCGATGTGCGGTGGAACCTTCCAGGCTTTGTCGTCGTGTTGTGTAACGACACTAGAGTTATCAGTTATCGGGGTTGTGTGGAGATGATAAGTGTTAAGTACAACAGAACGGTTCTGGAATTCGGGTGAGTGCTACATTATAAACATTTTTTACTTTCAATTTGTAACAATACGAGGTGATTCTGAAATGCCACTTTAAGCGGAAGTCTACTGTTTCCGTAAAAAAATCTTGATCGAGTAGATCGATTTTTTTTTGTCCCTGGTCATTGACACCTGCTGAAATGGACTCAGTACATAACCAGTGCTTTATAAAAAAAACTTCGGGATTATTTCCGAATCTCCCTAACAGGCCCATTCCTTATCATGTTGAGTTAAATACGCTTCGTGAACTGTGGGAATTCGCTAAACAAATGCTTACGCCGCATTTGCATTGGAAAGGCGTGAAGTAAGTTTTCTATTTAATTTCTAAACTTCCTTGGAAGATATGCAGATACCTACCCAGATAGATAGATGGAATTTGCATACAACCCTATGTACATCATCCCATGTTAAGTAGCTTTAGCTACTAGGTATGAAGTTCACACACAAGTGTGTTATGGAATTCTGACAACGAAATATACTTACTTAAAGACAGATTCCTTTTATTCACACACACACATCCAACAAGTACTTAAAAGCTCATCAAGACATGCTATACCAACGGGCCTTATGTTTAATTGAATTTCATTTCGTTTAATGCACTCATCATTACTTAAATTCCACAGTAACTATAATGACATTGACATTTATGATATCAATACATAGTATGAAACAAAGTAGCTTCCCGCTGTCTGTCCCATGTATGCTTAGAAAACTACGCAACGGATTTTGATGCAGTTTTCTTTAATAGATAGAGTGGTTGTTAGGGAAGGTTTTTATATGTATATTATATGCATATAATTAACCGTATATAGACGGCGTATAGAATACATATGTAAGTAAATAGTGGAGTAAGAGGAGGCCGAGGAAACTCTCCATTGAACAAGTAGCATAACACCACTATGATTGCCATGTGCCAACCCGTCTGTCAAGCGTGGCGATTATTAGAATTTACCCCATAAATGACCACGGAAATCACTGTGGGAGCCCTCGTCCAGCAGTGGACGTCTGCATATATAATAATATATTGGCAAAACAACGTTTTCCGGGTCAGCTAGTAAAATTTGTAAATTAACTGTCTTTTTTTTCATTAGTATTTTGTTAGTTCTCTATTCCTACCTGGATAATGTGTATGGAAATATCCTAGGAAACCGAACCACTGTTTCCACACAAACTAAGTTCAAAAATAACTTTAAGGTGGTACGTTAGATCCTTGGTTGATTGTAGTCCTAAGTATAACTCGAAAATGTGTAATTTTATTTATCGCTATTTTCTGTAATGAAGACGTTAATGCTACTTAAGAAACCTTTAGCAAATAATTCCTTCGTTTTATGCGTATTTTGTTATTTTTCTTTATGATAAATTGTTCATATAACCTTTTATAGTTAATGGCGCATACGTAATTAGAATGACCAAGGAATGTTTAAAATTGTGTTTTATTTTATTCTATAAAATTGTACTTAGTTACGTAAGTAAATAAACTTGGGTTCACGTGAACATTCTTTGGAAATGTGACATAACACGAAAAACCTAATTAGTTTGAGCCCAAACTTGATGATGTTTTTAAAGATCGTATAAATAAATACATCCACCGTAAATACTATATAAGTATATTTAATTATTTCTATAGATATGTTGCTTAGGTTGTCTTTAGTTTTCTTTTCTTACTTAGCAGCTATTTAAAAATAGTGACTTAAATATTCACTGTATAAGTTTTTATTTATAGGTAACGTTAAGAATCAAATTATGGATGCAACATTGCATTCCTTAAATAAAATAAATTCCATTTAATCCCAAAGCGGGATAGGCAGAGGCACTTGCTAAGCAAATGCCCACAATTCACCAGTTGTATTTAACTGTATTTAAAAAGTTAACTGTTACTAATCTTTATCAAAAAACAAAAAATGTACCTACTTCAAATGTTAGACTATGACCGTTTTCTGTCACTTATTGTTTTTTATTTCCGACATTTCATAACTGTCGGTTAAACTCCAGATAGAATACGAAGATGGGAATATTTATCGAATGACCCCATCTTTCCGTAATATTGTGAACGGTCACACAGTATGTTGGTCCTTTTCTAATATTTGCGTGTAAACAAAGACACCGAATGACCGAGACCTCACGCTGCCGCGACTTCCACCGAAAAAAAAGGCAGTGACGTAAGCACTTGTAATACCTGAGATAGTGAAAGTGTCAACAGACTTGGATGGAACCCTGACCGACGACGAACGAGCACGCCATCGCGAGATCCAAACACATCTGCCGATGTAAACTTGACCTTATGTATATTGAATTACAGTCCAAACGAGTTCGCATGAATATTACATCAGGTTCCGGTAAGAAAGCGTGCTCACTGCACGTAGCCAACATACCTTCCTGCTACTGTGAATTACTGCCTAATGAACTCCGAACCTCTTTGAACTCTCGTGTGACCCTTCAAAAGAAAATATCCTGTTCTTCAATTATATAGAAACTAATAATAACGACTTTAAAATTTTGCCTAGTGGTCAAAATACTCGACTTTCAGAGTCCCTACAAGGAGGTTCCTGATTGGATTCAGGCGACCGTTTGTGAAAAATATCCCGAATATTAAAAAAATCAACATTTCTTCGGTATTTCTTCGCAAAAATTTAGTTACATTCATTCGACCATAGTATCTCAGTAAAGTAAAAAAAAACTACGTAATAGAGCTAAACTCATCAGTAGATTATAGGCTTTATTGATATAGGTACGTGCGACCTCGAAAGCTTACGTTTTGCACGCAATTTCGGACCGACTACAAGGTGCAAACACCAATGTAACATGATCCAGCTTTAAGAGTAAGTTTTACTTGTATCGAGGTCAAAAGACGGTGTTTTATGCTCGGACTGACCTTTGGGTCAACAGCTCCGATGTACCTGCGCTGACTCAGGAAGACCAGGGCTGAGTTCGTGACGTTCCAAGCGTATCAAGATAACATTAATTGAAGTACCTGCTATGCTAAACAATGAAATGCATTTAGATGTGTTTCCTGTAAGCGATTTCGTAAAGGAAGTGGCATTTAACCAGTGCGGTAATTGATTGAGATTATTTTGTTTGTTGTTTGGTTGTTTTGATGGGTTTCTTTTGTGTAGATCGATTATAATCAGCCCTTGGAGAATTAGCAATGATATAAGCTAGCGCGGCCTAAACTAAAAATATACCTAATTATGTCGATAAATAAGGTCAAATATCAAAATTGGAATAATAACTTGAAAGGTTAACGTTACTACTGCTACTTTTTCATTGTTATGAATAAAAGATGTGTATTTTTAGATCCTTTTTTTGTAACTTACATTTTTTTATATAAGCCTCCATTATTTCGTTAGAAAAACTAATATGATCATTCCTCCGAATGATCTGGTTACCCCAATACGGATTAACGAAAGTTACAAATGCCCTATGTACTTACTCATGACCAACAAATAAAAATTATCAACGAAATGTTTATGTTTTCTTTGTTTAACGAATAAACATATTGGCAACATTTCGTATTCAACATTTTACGTGAAACTTCGTTTAAAATATTGGCATAGCGAACTTTAGCTCTCCTAAATCGTACAGCTGGTGCAACACGTGGGAAACACAATTGTGTTGCATAATATTTTAGTACGCCTGGTTGACTACACACACGCACTTTATGTGTGTGACACAAGACTTAAGAAAACATACGTCACAGTCAAACACTTACTTTCGACGATTTATTGAAATTCCAATTCAAATTTTTCTGTGGTAACTTCTGAATAATTTACTCTCGAGATGTATTGGAGTCGGCGTCGCAGTGATGTCGCTGTCTTGTGTACTGGACTACTTACTAAAGTCATATGGCCCTATGCTCCTCTGCGACTGCTCTGGCATCAGACCAGCTCAGTCCTCGCACTCACTCGCCGTCGACGACGGTGCGCCGCTGCGCCACGTATGCACGGGATTACTTACTGTTAATCATGTACCTTTATGCATGTCCTTAACGACGTATATGCATATATTATACATATAAAAACCTTCCCTAACAACCACTCTATATATTAAAGAAAACTGTATCATCACTTCTTTCATTAAATATTTTTTTACGATAAATGAATTTTTTAATCGGTATTATTGATCTGTATGCATCGAATTCTAGATCACAATAGGTGAACATTGTTAATATTATTTTTATTAATTCAATGTATTGTATGTATTTATGTAACAATCATGAAAATACGACGAAACACTGTGCAAGGTACACGGTGTATCACTGTTTATTTATTTATTTAGCATTATGAAAAAGATACAGCTGATAGTAACACTATATACTTAGTTATAGGTAATAGAATTACATAAGGAAAAAATAGAATTCACTTTCAATAAGGGAAGGGGATTAATTATAGATTCTATAATAGAACACGCTGACTCCACACTCCAATCTAATTCGAATCCACATAAGGGCGTTTCTAATGATGGCGGAATAACTATTCTGACGGTATACCAGCTCAACTTAACTTATCATTTGTATGTCAAATACGAAAAAAACAGTTTCACCAAACCTGCACCCATACCATGAAGTATTAAAGGCATATTAAGTTATGTGATTTCAAATCACTAAACCCTCCGTGCGCTATTTTAATTAATTTTGACACAGCTAGGCGTCAATGTATATATGACTGAATTTAAAAAAAACCTGTAGTCTCAATATTGCCATTGCAATGGGTAATTTTAATAGTGAGACCTCAGTGTGTGAAAGTGACAGCGTTATACCACCCATCTAGCACAGTCTCTGTCACATAAGTTAAGCAATATTTCTTCTCATGGTACGGCCCCTGAAATAACCTTTGTATAGTCGACGTCATCTAAGAATCAAATTCTGACAGGTCGATTGACATGCCAACCCTAGACTGATAGTGTTATACAATATTGGAATGATTCGACTTATTTTAGAATCGATTTATGAGTGATGTTTTGGTACCATCTAAATATATAAAAGGAGAAGCTGACTGGCTGACATATCAACGCACAGCTCAAACGGTTAAATTTAGGCACTTGAAATTTGGAACGGACATTTTAGCTCAGGTACCGTAAGGGTGCACTAAGGAATTCCAGAAATTTCTACGGGAACGGAAATTAACGGAAAAATACTTTTCTATGAAAAACCTAAACCGCTCAAGTTGACGCTTAAAATTTGGGACGCAAGTACTACTAAACTACGCGAATGAAATCGCGGGCGTCCACTAGTCAATTATAGTCACCGTAAGTTTATGCCTTATGAGCAACAGATAATGCATTTAAGGTTTCGACAAGATGAAACCTTTTTGTTTGCCGTATAACTATTATAACTATTTCAAAGAAATTATTTAAGAAAAAAACTATTTATTTTACATACTTATAACTGCATAATCGGAACGTTGTCACTTCTGTTCATGAACAAAAAAAAAATACACAGCGACTATTAATTGATGCCGAATTAGGAATAGGACGTTCAACATTGTGATACAAATGCCATCGCAATACATTTGGTTGTCAGTCTCATCCATTCTAAAAATTGTTCATGGGCCTATCAATTTGTCAGAATTTGCTTAGATGACGTCAGACCAAACACAACTAGACTTGCAAGCCGAGTACCGTGCCACCCTCAGTTTGTCTCTTTTCCACAAAAATGTATGGAAAATGATGTACTTCTGGATCCAAACTGTAAATTTTACTACTAATTTGTCAGTTTGGATCCAGATTTTCCCCGAGAGAGTCCCTTGTAAGGGATAGAAGATATTTTTTCTTACTCTCATATCGTTTGTCTTGTTTTATTCTGAACGTCGGTTTAGGATTACATTTATAGCTGTTTTTGGTCTGAGGATGACGCCGCCTATAGGTATAAGTGACAGCGTATTTATTGGCATATTGGTAAACGTTTAACACATAGTAAGTACGTAGTTCATTTTCAAGCCTTGACTACACACACATCATAGTTCGGCAAACACCTATTTTGTTGTACTACAATGGTGTTAAGACGCTAAGTTCTCTTTGACCTCATTACAAAAAACAATATTTACTTACTTATCCGAGAGATGTCACGCTACTTCATGACCTTTTGTAGTTTCCAGATGTTGTAAAGCGCTTTAGATATGCTTTGCGAAATACTTCACTAGTGTTTGTCTCTTACAAAGCCGAAATCTACGTTGTAAATTGCCACATCTATGACAAATGTGACCCGTGCTAGGCACTAAAACTATGCCTATAATTATCCTAGAAATAGTTTAAATGTCAAAGTTTGTGATTACAGCATCTGTGGTCGGGTATTTGGATTGGCAATGAAGAGGTTATGCGTTCGAGGACGGATTGACTAGGAGCGTAGGTACCAATGGGACTATTTTTCGGAATCTATGTACGCAACGCAACTCTTATACGGTGAAGGAACACAACGTGAGGAAACCCGCATACATACCACTAGGTGTGTATACCCCATAACGGCGGTAGACCCACCCCTTACACATTAGGTTAAGTACTTGGAGTGATCCTTAGGCATTTGCATGGCAAGCACCTCTAGCTACCGCGCTTTGGGATTAAAAGGCGTGAAGTTTATTTTTCTGTAATTATTAATATAGGATCTTCACGGAACTTCATCAGTCCTTCATGCGGGAACAATAAAGAAGATAAAAGGCGAGCAACACCGCAGAGCACTAAATCGATATTCAAACGACCCACGACTTTGAAAATACAGGTTCTCGATAATCCCTCTCAAACGCCTTCTTTTTGCCCATGCACCTACACAGCTATAATGTCATGAATACTACAATAATATGGGACATTCTTAAAACGTTGTGATTATAGTTACACACGCACAAGTATTTTCAATCCATTAGTCGATGATTATTTATTATTCATATTATAAAATAATGACTATTCCGTGTCTAAATCGGAAATATCGAAAAAAAATCGCGGAAAGATTTCGATATACATAGAAATAAATATGAATATCAATTAAGTCGCGTCCGGACACTTCCGTCCGTGAACTTTACTACTCTCACGGTCACGGGAACGCTCGGACGTTTTGCAGAAGGCTATATTATAACAACTTGCATAAATTCAATAACAACCATCTGTAATGATGGAATAATACTTGTGTGACGCACATACCTATCCGAATACATTATGCGTGTGCAACTATACGGCAGAGTTGTTAATGCACCATTTTTTAATAAATAATATAGTAATTCCTCTTTGATATCCTTGTCAGCGAAGGGACATCGATGATGTCATGGGAGAGTCTAGAAAGCACACAAAGACATTTCGCGCGGAATCTTGGCGTTACTACGAGACGATTTTAGTATGCATATTAAATCCATCCTTCGAAAGAGAAATAACTTAAAAACTCCGCTCCGACGCACATATCCTCAGACTATAATACTGCCACACCACTTTCCATGTGTTTTCTCCGCACCTTCAACGAACCGTGGCGTCTCGCATTACCCATAGAATAAAAACATCGGTGATGTAAACCGTCTTCTTCCTTCGTGCCATTAACCCTTTACTGCATCAAACACCATAAAAATAAAGCTGTATAGACTTCCCTCGACATTCATGTTTCTTTCAGAGAAAATGCTGTACTTGGATATAATTGCAGCTGTCTACATAAACAAGCGTTTCTTTTGCTAGTCGTCTCGGAAATCCGTAATTTGAGAATAGAATGCATAATTCCCACGGTAACTGATCGAAAATCTGTTCTCTTGATCGACACAATCGATAAATAAAATATTACTATGACATCAATGTAACTGTGTCAAAATCTTCCACCTCGATATTTTTAAGCCGTTTCAGTACGTATACATTATACGATAAATTAAATATCTACTGCAAACAGAATCATGTGGATACGAAATGGAATCCTATCTTACACTCTATCACTCTATATGAGAATATCCAATGAAGTATGTAAATCGGAAGAGATAGTTTTAGAATTCGTAACTAAATATTTTTGCACTACATTTAACAAACCTAGTTTAACCTATTGCAGCAGCCTATGAGCAATCAAGCCGTGTGGTTACGGCGAATAGATTACATGTGTTACCATCCCAGCCGAACTTTTCCCGCAGTGGGGTTCGTAAGAGGCGACCGATGGAACTCTCCAGATTACGGGCAGCAGCGCTCTCTGTAAGTTAAACCACAACACTACTACAATCGCCAAACCGCCTGCCCAGCGTGGCAATAATTGGCATTTCCCCCCAATTGATATTTAAGGGAGTGGTCATGTAGCTGATGATGAACCTATTGCAGGGACTACGGATTAAACTTATCAGACAAAAAATACATTTAGAAATACAAAATTCTGAATTATAAAAAACATGTAATACTAAAAATTATGAAACTTAAATAAAAACGTTAAATAGTATTTAACGTTTTTTATCCCCTCAAGCAGCTATCAAAACAATTTTTGTGAGCTTTCGTTGAGCAACACACGAGCTCCAGGCTTCTGTCTTTTAAATAGTGACTTCCTTTGCATGCGTTTCTAATTAATCAGGTCTTATGTCACATCAAAACGAACAACATGGAAGGAGATCTGCAGAGCCCTATGTACCCCCCGGGTATATCCTAGCATGACATATAATTATTGCAAGGAGTAAGGAATGTTGCATTATTTTCTGCGCTTAAAGGTTAATTAGCTAGCGCTAGTAATTGTTGAATGATGCAAATCTGTACTGTCATTAATTTCTAGAAAAGAAAAAGACAACGCTACACTACTTAACAACAATACAATACCCAATACTTACGATGTTTTCCATATAGATACACGGAATTATGAAAAACATACGAAAAAGCGTAGGTACCGTACTTTGGGTGTTAGAAAAAGTAAATGTGTACATTATATAGAATATTGTGCCTACGTGCAACCTAATTGCCTAGATAATATCGTTAGGTGTTGCAAAATACTGCGCTAGCTCGTGTATGACATGGCATAGATAACACATACGAGAGAACACGGTTTTAGACATATTTTTTTAATTTTCCTAAAGTGACTTGGTCACTTTTATCTATTCATAACCAATTTATCGTTATTATAAATATGTTAAAGCCTAGTTTAAAGCCATTAATTCCGGAATCTTTTCAACACAATCCAAGTCGTTAGAGATAGTTAATTAAAAATACACTTCAGGCTTTTTAATTCGGCGGGTTAGGCAGAGGCACTTGCTAAGCAAATGCCCACGGTTCACGAAGGGTATTTAACCCAACGTAACAGGGGATAAGCCCATCAACGTTATAGGATTCACACACCTTGTGGTATGCGAGTTTCATCACGTTTTCCTTTACCATATTATGAGCGTTGTATTGCGTACACAGGATCTGCAAAAAAGTCCCATTTTGCAGCCAGTCTCGAAGCGTTTCATACCGATTACAAGTTAAATCCGGTGAACAGTACCTACTGTGACAAAGCTGTTCCAGCTGAGTTTGTTACTTAAATAATAAAATTTGAACTGTCTACTACTGTTGAGATATTAACGATTTTTTACATTCATCAAAGTTGAAAATGTATGAAAAACTGTTATACGTTTCGTTACACATGTTATGTTTCTGAAAAGCCTATGCTTAGTAAGTATTAACTGATGACGAAATATTAACTTTCTATAGACATAGCCTAAGCGAAAATACATGTCTATGCGGCCCTTTAAGTTGCGTAGTGTTTCGAAAATAGCTTTCTAGTCAATGTAAGTACATATTGACATGTTTTAAAACTACTACGTACGATTACGTCCTCGTTTTATGTCGCACCTAATAATAAATACTTTTAAAGGATCTTTTGTCTCTTTCGTTCGAAAATAAACCGTGAGGGATAAAGAAGATGACCCATTTTCGTTCTAATCGCGTATGTGTAAACGCACCTGCTTTGGAGATTTAAAATTAAAATACATTATATCATGCAATTATTATGCTATTATTGACTCGTCAACAAAATGTAATGAAATACCTAACTTGGTTGAATACACTGCCAAATATTGATTGAATATTTGTATACTTAAAAATAAACGTTGATATGAGATCAAATAACCTTTGGGTGTGATAATAGCTACGTGAAGGACCGTATCCCCCGTGAAAAATATATAATGACTACTAACAGTTTGGACGGATGTTTTTTACTCTTTCATGCAAAAGCGAAAGGATATCAATAAAACTGTACATTAATGTAGGTCATACATCGTAATAATACATAGGCTATATTTAATCGCGAATTTCTCACAGGAACAGAATACAAAACAATTAACACGACAGGTATGCTTTTAATGTATTTGTTGCTTTATGCTACCTGCGAAAATTGGGTATCATGATCGCCATGATCTGACAGTACCTATGTACCTATAACAGTGTAAACCTAACCTAAATATATAGACAAGCCCTTCCATGTAACAAAATAGTTCGACTTTTCTTGGCAACATTCGAGCTTTTATTACAAAGTATAGACTTTAAAACACTATAAATACGATTAAAAACTACATATATACATACATTGACGGGCCCGTTGGTGTAGTTGTCAGCATGTCTGCCTCTGCTCCATAGGGCCGTGGGTTCGATTCCCACCGCTGGCAGGTACTTAGGTGATGAGCTTTTAAGTATGTATTTAAAAAGAAAAAAAAGTATTTAAGTAAGTATATTTCGTTGTCTGATTTCCATAACACATAACACAAGTGCTTTAGCTACTTAACATGGGATGAAGGCAATGTGTGTGTTATTGTAAAATATTTATTATTATTATATATTAAACAATATTCACAGTCCATTGGACCAACAAATTAGATAGTACGTGGTCCGGGACATGCGTGGCGTCTTGATATTGCAAGTTACCTGATAGAAGATGACAGCATGCTCTCACTTACGTAGAAACAAACTCCTTGTATGGGGCGCCCTATCTAGTACTTTAGTACCGTAGAGATCGTTGGTGTACACATTCAAATTAAGATACAAGTCCATCAAGGCAGACATTCCTTCCTTGTCTTTTCTCCCACAATGAAACGAGACAGAGCTTGTATGATGACATTACCACAGATAATAAACCTAGCTGAGACTGCGACCTCTGTTTCACATTACTTACATGAAATAATTACGTGTATCGAACCTAATTGAAGGTCGACAGTCAATTAAACTGAGTCTTCTTAGTATTCCATACAAGGAATTTTATGATTCATCTGATATCGTTCTGCAATAATCCAAGAATAATTTTATGTCACTGACTAAGTGTGTCGAAATCTGAATTCAATTTGTATGAGTGTTTATTTACTGACGTACGATTGTAGGTAAGCGCGGTTGGCCAAGAAAGTGGTATATCAGTTTTGATGGCATTTTCTGTGTAATTAAAATTACTTTAGGGTAAAACTTTTATGAAGTTACACTGGAATAATTAACCTTGTTGTCTAATGACATTCATAAGAATTACGACCTTAGTGTCACCGTACCCACCGTTGACCATTTTCTTATCAAACCTATACTGTAAGTGTACGTACATATTTACTAATATTTTTTCTTTTGAAATATTTAAGTCAGTAAACTGAAAATTATACGTAGGTAATTCTTCTTATTACATAGCTGCAAATTAATTGGTGCAATGGTCTTAGAAACGTTGTTGGGCCGTCAATATGAACAACTATTACTACGATGCAAATGCGGAGAAATCGCCCATTGCTGTGAGTCCTTTTACATGCAATATACTTAAATACAAGTTTCCGGAAGTACATACAGCCATATTAAAATTGCACAATTCAATACCCCCAAATTGCTTTTACCACTGGATAATCAGAAGACGCGAAACGTCATCCGTAGCAGGTGGAAATTCCACTTACGTGAACCAAACTCTTTACGCCGACCTTTGTAGTGCGAATCGCGACATATTGTAAAATTACGTGATAAAGACTGTTTACTGCGCAAAATAATCTAGACTGAACGTTCCACTGTTGTGAACAGGAATCCAATAGATCTATTGCTGACTATATCGCTGCTTAACACCAAAGCAAGATGGTGGTCAAAAGTTTCCCTAACTTTACTGTACACCATACTTGTATGTTGTTTACATGTTATTTTTGTACCTAATCTAACCAAGTCCGAGACTGTGAGTTAGATTCGTAAAAATCTAGTTGTGACATTTACCTTGATTTAATGAATCAGAAGCGAGGCAGCGAAGTGCGTGCGGAAGGGAAGCTTTTCCTGCGTACTGTCCGTGAGCCGCACTGAGGTCAGTGCCTCAAGGCTTGTGCACTATCTGCGCGCTCATTAGCTATTCTTTGCCTGTCCCACTAACTGCCTATAATAGGGCCTAGACAAACATTTCGCCCTTTGACAGAGGAAACTTCCTTAGCGATTTACCTTGGAGATGTTGTGTTATTATTATTATGACATCTGTGACATAAATATTATGTGATACTCGATGATTTTATTGCAAGTGGGTGTGGCTTTAAGTACTCCGCTAGCGTCAGAATATACTGTTAGCTACATCAACAAACAAACAACTTGGGATTACAAACTTGAAATTGTGCACCACTAGAAACCCATAGCCGATATTCGGTTCACGCATCAATTTTCTTTTAAAAATCCAAATTGGTCGGACTGTTTAGAAACAGTTATTTAACCTTAGACAGATAGAATGATTTGCTGACACACACGTATACAAATAAGCACGTAATTAAGATCTTTGAAAATTGTATTTATATCGTATTGTTAAGTTCAGCTCAAACCGCGGGAGTCCATTAGTTTTAAGCATAATGTTAAGAGTGTCTCAAGTGACAAACCTTGTGCCGAAGTAACCTATTGCAAAATGTATCCCATTGCGGGAAAGTGGCACACATAATCGTTCACACAAGTTTTATAAAAGTGCCAGCCGACTAGAATTGCACGTTAGACAGCACGACTACCACTAAATCGTGACGTTTTAAATTCACTGTAAAAGCTCTGAAATAAAATATTTCATCAGCAACGAAGCGACCGATTCTGGCTGGGATTCGTTCCATTGTATATAGGTACATCACTAACATGGCGTTTAAAGCCGCTCGCTGACGAACGAGATTCGGCGAACGATTTTCGCGGATAAATAATGCTTTTAGGAATCCATGTTGATTATTATTTTTTTGTTGGAAAGGGGATATGCCATGGTAACGATATACTTAAGACTTCTCGGGAAGTACACACGAGTACATAGGAATTGTAAAATTTAATACCCCCTCGCGCTTTTACTATGGAACAATTACGAAAATACGAAAAACGCCGGTGGAAATCCACTAACGTTAACTCTGCATCGACTTTTATAGTGCGAACCGACAGTAGAGGTATATGATGAATAAAGTCTTGTTTCCTGCGAAGTATGGTTATATTTTCACCGATAAATAATATTTCTTGCTTGGTAACCGATGTTGATGATTATTTATTTGGTTCGACATGAGATATATGCCAAGGATGGTCCTATGATAAGAAAAACATGTTATGATAGTATTATCCCAGGGAAAACAAGGTGATTACTCGAAAATCGGACACCGACTCTCATTCGTCGGCGAGCAGCCTAAATACAGCAGGTTAACTAAAATATGCAAAACCAGAGACGCGTCAGTCTTACCCACGTTTAATGTGTTCCCGTGGGAATTTCGAGTTTTCGCCTTTGTAACTCAAGTATAATGTATATACATTATACTTGAGTTACAAAGGCGACTACATGTTGAAAGAATTATCGAAATCCTTACATGTTTTTTTTTTGAGTTTATACCTAACATGCATACACATAATATATCTTTCCTGTTTATAATATTATAATAAACTTATCTATACCTGTGATCTACACATTTACCGAAAACTTCTAATAGAGTTCACTAATGTCTGTCCTTATGGTTATTAACACAACAAGGAAAACTTAAATTATACTAAGGTACATAAAAACACAATCACTACAAGTTTCATGAAAATTACTTAAAATTTGACTTTGAAGACACCATATTTCTCTGCACTTCGTCAGGTCTAATGGAGATAAGTTTAAACATGTAAGTGTAATATTATGTTTAATTTTTAACTAAAATATTCAAATTCTAACATGTAACCAACCTCTCTCGTCAATGAAGATGTCACGGATTGCCAATAAAATGGAATTTTATCGTCAAATCGTCGTGCAAATAAACATCATTAGAATTAATAAGTTTATCTTTTGGTATATCTATTTATTACCTATTTAACACCTGAGTATTATTACATATTTAGATATCTATTAACTCCTTGGAACTACCATCACTGCTCATGCACTTTGGAGACATAATATAATGTTCCCAGCTCTACCAAAACATGGCACAAAAAAGCTACCTAAACGTGCCGATAGACTTGAGCATTCACTTGTAATGAACATTCTCGTGAATGTTACATCACAGGAAAATACGAGAACATTGTTCAGTTCTACAAGTATAAACGGCGAATGTTCGATGTTCTGTTACAACACAAGTGCATGCTCAAGTCTATCAGCACCTTAAGGAATATTCGTGATGGGAATTTAGATATAGCATCTATTTACATCATCATGCATGCATCCCATACTGATCTGGGATGTTAATAGAATGCACCAAGTTGCATTTATTTCAGCCATGTCATAGGAGCCAACCATGGGATCTGGAGATTTCGGTGTATTCAAACTGTGAGCTAACGACTTGGAACTAAACCATATTTACATTTTTAACTTAGTATAATACATACTAAATGTGACGAAACTTCCTTGTAATTCTAAAGCTCAATTCTGTTTACATCCCCTTTTATGGATTACTTACATTTATGTACCTACTCAATTCCAATAATATATTAACATTTAATTCATCTAAGAAGTCAACGAGTTGGTTGTCTAGCTAGACTAGTGTCTAGCCATAAGGTCAGTACCTTATGGCGCATTTTAACTGGTCGATAGAGTCCGCATTCGGGGTACAAGAGATTTCTGCACCGCATACTGTAGGGCTCTAATGTCGAACCGATTTCATTGGTCGTTTACGCCCGCATGTGGAATCTGTAAAACAATACAGAAATGTTGTTTCCATATCTGTAATCGAGTAGGTTTGTAAATACTGTTATTTTCGCATACCTTTTATCGAAGAAGTTATCGACCGATTAGTTTCATTATTCATTCATCGTTTACGCTCGCATGTAGAATCCGTAAAACATTACAGATAATATGTGTATTTATATTGACACGGCGGTTCTCACAAACCTTTTATCGTTCAAGTTTCAATTGAAATACGCCTTTGGTGACGTCATGTCTTTAAAGAAAGACGTGACTTTATGAATGAACGACACTTATAAATAAAATAATGCACTGATTTCTTACAAAATACGTTAAAAACCGCCAATTATGACCCGGACTCTTAAACTGCATTCAAACATAGGATTCAAATTCAAATAACCATTGTCTCGCTTTAATCGTGTTTGTGTAAAAGAAACAAACGATGCTCATGCGATACTTGAGTCAGTACTGATTATTGTTTCAAAATACAAGCTTGTTGTGTGTTGACCCGACAAATTGGTATGAGCAGTTTCATTCTTTTTAACGACTTCACATCTTGCCAACGAAAGCTGACACTTCGTTCTGAATTAACCCAATTTCGGCGTAAACCTTCAGATTAGTTTAATTGCAAAGTCGAGAATTGCGCAACTGTCGGCAGTCACGAACACACGAACCATGATCCGCTCGTCCGTCGCTTTTCATCATTGCTCTTATCAAATTAGATATAATTCCGACAAATAGTCCAATCTCAAGGCGAGCGATGTCTTTTTCCTTTTTATTGGGCTTTACCTGATTCTAACGTCTCGCGTACATACAAACTTGAGTGCCAGCTTTATTGTCATTTTTTTTTATTTGTCTCCAATTCTTTATTGTAATCTAGTGGACTCGACAGACGTTGTCCTGTCTTAACTATTAATATGAATATCTAGGGTGGTCTGTGCCCAGCAGTGGATGAAATTTTTTTCTTTCATAAGGACCTTCTGCTGTCATTAATAAGCACAACAAAGAAATAATTAGCGAAATCGGTCCACCAGTTCCGGAGTTCTCCCTGACAACGAATAGTGGCTTTGATTTTTATATAATAGAAGATACAACCAACATAATTCATTTTTCAACATTCAACATCCAAGTACGATCCGATCCATACATTTAATGTCCGATCCACAGCTCATATCTGACCATGACATGACACTGACGTCCAAGCATCGCTCCAATTTATGTCGTACGTACGATAATGCCTCGTTTATGTTCTAGAATCGCTATTAGTACAGTCGACCAAGAATCTACTCAATCACCTTAAGATTGAAAATCATATTAATGTCAGGGGTTCTTAGGTATTTTTTTACTCTTCACAATATTCGTATAAATATAATAACAATAAGGTCGTCAATCGGATCGTCTGATCCGATTGACGACCTTATTGATGTTTTATACCCTTTTTCACGGCTGAAGAGCCCTGACAGTTTATACATTTCTGCATTAGCGCGTCTTTTTCAATACATCTTAAAAATTAACTATACTAGAATTTAAAAAAAAATATTAGTTCTACAAAAACTGAGAAATTTTTGCAGAAATGTATGTCAATATACTTCATTGTGTGAAAACATCATCAAGTGTCAGGGCTCTTTAGCCATGAAAAATGGTATAGTGACACAGGAAATGTCATCAAAACTGGTCCAGAGTTTTTACAGTTATTTTACCTCTGGCTGGTATAGCAGGAATAATACATAATATATATAACGACGCTTGTCAAAGGTAACTGTCAATGATTTATAGACCACTTTCTTGGCCATAGGTATAGGTACATAGGTATGTATATAAATTGAATGAGGAGTTTAAAAAAAACAATACATCATAGTGGGAAACGAAAGAGATGCAACTTATTTATTCTACGATCGTTGTTCTTCGAACTCAATGTTTTGTGGGATTTCTTTTTAAGAAAACTTCTCATTAGCTTAAATGAAATAGTGGCGAGCACCCCTAGCACAGCGCTCCAAGAAATAAGTGACAAGACATACAACGCGCTGCGATTTATCGCACGAAGCTTGACATAACAGCCAATCAGAAAGCGTATTTGTTCTATGTAATGTTTTTCTTGACGCGCGTGCTAGCTCTGCACGTCATCTGCTTCGTCAAACTAGGAGAACTAGAACTACGACCTTCCAATTGCAAGCCGAGTGACCCGACCAGGCCACATGCAGCTCATTTATCTCTGAAAAAGAAAGTGAATGTTGATCGATAATTTACATTGAACTGGTAATAATAACTCAAGGTTTTTCCTGGCCAACAGGTCCTTTCGAACCAGATGACAATTATAGTAGGTATAATAAGAAATCGATAAAAAAAAATACAAACTGACCTGAAGTTCATGCTATAAATAGAGTTACTTACAAGAAGACCTTTTACCACCTTACTAATAAAAAATGTAGCTATACCGAGTATAAAGTCGGACCTTTTTTTTTAAGTATAAACTCTGTTCTGAGTATATTAACCAATAGACTGTTGTTAGTTAGTCATTAGACCATATTGTCACTGTCAATCTTTCTAGTCAATCTGTATTGTGTGCTTCGGAGTTGCCTTCTAGGCAGATAAAACCGCAAAACGTCAGTCGTATCAGGTGGAATTCCTTTTACGCGCCGCAAATGCTTTGCGTCAACTTTTCCACTGTAAACCGCCATCTGGGAGAATAACATATGTTTCCTGCATAGGTATAATCTGAGTATTTCCATGACACGGGTGAACTACAAGCTTACCCGGTGAACAATATTGTGACCGTGCACGTTTCATTAAAAAAATATTTAGACAAACATGCTCCTTCTTAGAATAAATCACAGCTTAACACCTGGAAAGATTGTGGTCAAATGTTTGCCTATATGCAATACTAGAGGCCCGCCTCGAATTCGCACGAGTGCATATAAATAAACGTTCCTGTAAAATTACTCTATCTGTTAAAGCCCGCAACAGAATTCATTTCGTACTTTTAAAGATATTAGGACAGACAGCGGCAGGCGACATTGATTTTTACTATGTAGTGATAAATAAAATGGCTTTATGAAGGACACAGGTCCTTCATAGTGCACGGTTCTCAGCTACTTTAATTAAACTGCCACCGGCTACCTGCCTTAGGTCTCCAGTCCATTGGGCTACAGAACCCCCCACACTACGGCCCATAGTAGCCATCATCGTTCCTCAAAGTAAAACCAACAATTCATAATACTTGAGGCGCATTTGTCTGTCTTTAACCTATTTCAAAAAGGAAATTGGTTGGTTGTTTTTTTAAGCTTGTGTCTTTTTTGACTGGGTGAACCGATTTGGATGATTTTTTTTGTTGAAAGGTGATGCCTCCCGTTTGGTCCCATTTAAATTCGGTTCAGTTCCGACAGTGGGATCCATGAGAAAACTATAAATCTGTCACATTATGATGATTGAACCCGGTTCTTTTTTCTTTAAAGTTATTGACATTTGCCGTTAGAGACAGACGAAGCATGACAAACTTACCTGTATTCATTTCATTGATTCACGTTTCAAATTACGGCATTATAAGACTGTCAATACGCGCCCACACTCTGGAACTCAAGTTACAACAGTAGACATTTGACAATAGTTCATTACAACTTGATACGCGTTACTGGGAAAATAACGGCTGCAAAAAAAAAAAACAATGTCATCCAAGTTTTTGTACTACACGTAGGATCGTAATCTGAAACGTGAACTAAGCACTACTCAGGTAAGTTTTATGCTTTGTCTCACTCTAATTGACAGTGTAAAATAGAGACAGACATACGCACACCAACATTTACATGAGTATTGATTTTAACCGACTTAAAAAAAGGATTCTCAATTCGTTTTTATTTTATTTTTTATGTTTGTTACCCCAAAACGTTTGACTGGGTGAACCGATTTGAATGATTATTTTTTATTTGAAAGCTTCGAAATGGTCCCATTTAGTTTTGGTTCAGTTCCGACAATGGCATCCCTCAGAAAAACATAAATCTATCACAATTTTACTGATTGAAATCGGTTCTATTTTCTACAAAGTTTGATATCGATTCATCTCTTTCTCCGATTTTAGTGACGGCTTGCAATTAAAGGTAGTTCTAGTAGTAGTTCTGACATTTGACAAAAAAAAAATGTCACATATTTTTACACTACACCTAAGTTTCTTCGACTAAACTAAAGGTACATTGTATTATGCATATACATTTAACGACTAAATACTAATAAGGAAAATGTCGGCTCTTTCATTCGGCATACGTGCAAACGTGATAGACTGTGTGAGCCAAGTCACGTCACGTGAGTGGTCGGCCCATGCTACACGTACATACGAAATTAAGTATTGAAGTTTTTCCCGGAAAATTATGTGCGAAATGTCAAAAGATATCAATCATCATCATCAATCAATACAATACTTTGTAGGTATAAAATAAAGTCACCTCCCGATGTCTGTACCAATGTATGCTTCGATCTTTAAATCTACGCCACGGATTTGGATGCGGTTTCTTTTAATAGATAGAGGAATTCTAGACGAAGTTTTATACATGTAATACATACATATTATGACAGCAGGAAAACACGGTAAATATAACGTTTGGTCAACTAGTTATTAATAAGTAGGCTCCAGTTGAATTTCACGGGTCTAGCCCAGTCTTTGAAGGTACAACATGGAGAAATTAGTCCTACATGAGTAAGCCTTTTGAGACAATTTATCCTAAGCGTTGATTGGGCGACTAACAAACGCACATATTTCAGTAGTGTTATTTTTTAACCCAACTCAACAAAAGTGTCCAATAAAAATATTATTGTTAATTAGCCTTATGGTGAATTATTTGACAACCATCTTACAACTTAAAATAGTTTCTTTAATATCGCCCGAGGGTTTCACAATGAATCTTTAGATAAACTTATGTCTTGTCGATTTTCATTAAAATCCGTTTTTACTTACTTATTTTCGCAAAGTGATACTGATAGTAAAAATTTTAATAAAAAAAATAACTTAAATTTTTTTCTAGCTTATTGCTAGCATAGAACAGAGGAAGAACTTTTTAATACCGCTAGTAGTGATACGCGAAAGCCGTAGAGCCGTGTTCTTTAAAACAAAAAAAAACGCACCCACTACCACTATCTATTCTAATGCTATATAGTAGTGGATTTTGGAATTATCGCTTGAAAATTGCTCATTACATACTGGTCGCATATAAAAATTAAGTTTGCCTACCGATTACCATAAACATCGTTAGAGCCGTTTCAAACGAATAGTACCGTACCTACGTCCCCAAAGCTGTTCACTGATTCATAAATCAAACAAACATAAAAAAAGATATGACAAATGACAGAAGTGCGCACCTACCTACATAATTACTTACAATAACATTTCCGTCTTTGTAGTGGGTTGAGATTGACTTCCGTCTGCAAATAGGTACATAATATCTCAGTACAGTGTATAATAATGATGTTGATACTTACCTACTATGTTAAAATGATTTTTTTTCTGCTCAACCTTGTGAAGGAGGAAGTGGTTTTATCCTCAACTACCTCCTCGTATATAGAATGAAAGGTCAAACGGTAACGTACGGTTGCTACTTAACGACTTCCGACATTTCACTTCTGACTACGGATACAGAATTGCAATAATATATATATTTTTTTCTATATAATTTCGGTCAGCGGCGGCGGCAGTGCGGTGAAGAACGGCGATTTTGAACAAATGAGACGTTGGTAATTACCCACACGTAATTACGAAGCGCTTGCAGGCAAATAAACTTCGGTAATCGCAACCGATTACCAAAGATAAGCAACGCTGGGCGCGAATACCCTTTGCATTGGTGACCGCCATTAAGAGGGATCTTTTCGAGTGATTCCATGGTAGAGAGGACACCCTAAGAGGACAAAAGCTAATTTCTAGCACACACTTGAACATAGGCCATAAATATTAGTAAATAGAACCTTCGAAGCCATTTATCACTTCTAGGTGATTTTACCCTGAAAAAAGTTTCACGTGACAGTTCATCGTTCCTGTTTTTGTCATGAATATATAAGTGTAAATTCCTAAGTATAAAATAATTCTTTAATATATCGCGCCTTCGCGGAAATCGAACGGGAAACTTCCTTCACAAATCAGAGGTGTTCAAATCGTTTTTTAGTAATTCCAAATTAAAGCTGAAATTGGTAAACTGTAACCCTGTCGCACCACGAATATCACACTTAGATTACGTATTAGGTACATAATCTTAATAGTGTTCTGAAACTCTTCAAGCAACGTTTGCCTCGTTCTAATCCTGTTTGTGTAAAAGAGACAAACTATACTCGAGCGACACTTAAAATCATCTGTCAAAAAGTAGGAAACGATAGAGATGCAACTACTTTATTCTATGATCGTTCGACTTCGGACTCGCTCTTTTGTGGGTTTTTTTTAAGAAAACTCCTCATTCAGTGTATATTCGTAATTATACTTTCAGAATACCTGCCTTACTGACACTTCATAATGCAAGATGCAACCTTAATGTGTGTACTTACTTTCGATCCAAATCAGCACGGGGCCTTATTATCATAATGTTTAATTAAAATTAAATAAGCCTCGCGAATTAAATAAATGCAAACACATTGAAAAGGAGATCTAGATTTCAACATTTCGATTCACTATTATAATCTATCAAATAATCTATTATGAGATATAATTCTCGTTCCTATTGTTATGCTTAATTTCATTCTATTCAGGACGTTGTGCGCTTTCAATTTCTTTTGCAAATAAGCATGTAAGTACTAAAATGGTTATAAGATGATTGCATCGTGTGGCGAGGCTTGCACAAGCGTCAAATTTCCCTGGCAAGTGTGACGTAAGCGTGCGTCATAGGTGGGTATAGTCGGATACAAAATACGCGTTTGGAAGCATGCAAATTCCTTTTTGAAGGTGCCTATTTACAATGCTAATGACTGCTTAAAATTTGGCCTTATAGTAATATTTTTTACGCTGTCTGACAGTGACAGTGTTATACCACTCATATAGCGCTGTCTCTGTCACACAGCGAGACCAATATTACTATAGATATGGGGGCAGGTCAAAAATTATATTCAGCCTATCTGAGCCTACTTAATTACGTGCGCGGTCGGTGACTAATATCTGTAGAACTTGGCATTAACCTAGGCTGGTATTGGGAAAGTTTGCATAATAAGTAGGTATTTTATTACAGTATTTGCGTAAAGACGTACGTTATACAAGACGAACGTTATGTGTAACCTACTTTATAGATTTTTGTTGTTGGTACGATATCGGAAAAGTTTCCATAGTATTTTTTGTCAATGGCGCCAAATCGTTGGAGGGAATTGAACATCACGTTTATTTGATAGATTTTGGTCTCTATTTTTTTCATTTTGATCGTGTTTTATAGGAAGTGTGACATTGTGACAGGAATGAGATCTCAAGTCTGTCATGGTAAATTTCCAAGTGATTGGACAGAAACGATAGATGCTTAGGAGACATTACACGTCTCCTAATTATCATTCCACTGGACTCCAAGGACACACGACTAGATAATTATTTTTATATTCACCAGACTTAATCTGTAACAAAACGGTATGCGGTTGTTGTTCGTAGGTATCTAATCAGGAAACATTAAATGTGGGTGTCACGGCAAACTAGATTCGCTTACCTACGTGCCACATACTTACGTTGTATATTGAGTATTTACGACAAGTTAATGCAGTTCTTTTTTTTTGTACAAGTAGTTTTGATTTGTAGTGGGCACCTGCAGCGAGTCACCAGCATTGAACTACATCCGTGCGGTGTGTCACGTGACTGGCCGGCTTCACAGTGACCGCAGAGCTACCGAGTGACAAAGGCTGTAGAGATAAACGCTCTCGGCGTCACACCGCTTCGACCGCCACCGCCGCCGCCGGCCGCGATCCAACCTTGGACACCGACTCACTCCTTCCCAACGTAAACACACTCAGTCCGGCGCAAGCCACCGATATAGCACGACCGATTTAAAAGAAAAAAAAACTTGACGTAAAAATACCCGCGAAAGGGTTCACTTGTGATATACAGTGTGTAAGAGGTGCTGTGACCGCATGTGAATAATTGTGATGTGTTGTGTGATAACACCCTGTGCCATAATAGGAAATACCGAGTTTTCTGTTTGGAATTATCAAAGGTAAACTTCTTGTTTTTCGTGTTGCTGTGCCGTTTTGCAGTCATTGTTCTCTTTCAAGTTGGCTTTGTTTATAATTATTTTGTGGGTACAATAGTGCAGTATTCGCTGCAATTTCAGTACGAATGCTGGTTGATATTTACTAAGCATGAAAATTGTTCGTGTTTACGGTTTCCTCGTGCCACTATTATCAGTTGAACGGAACGTGTTACAAGAAATATCGACGCATTCATAAATACATTGAGAAACTATGTAACAAACTATATTACGACATTACGTAAGTACACCGGCTGAATGAAGGTACATAGTAAAACTGGGAAATTCTTTATACATCCCTAATTTAAAAGTAGCAGTCTCCAGTCATACATATTTTAACAAAGCTGAAACAGTCAAATATTACAGGTGGAGCATCGTGCAAACTGACGAGTATGGGACGGAACTAAACCGCGATTGAACAAGTTAATTCAATTATACCATCTTTGAAACGTATTCAAGTGAGAACCTATGATGTACCGAATTAGATTATTTTTTTTGCTATTTTTTTAAAATGATTTACTACTTCAACTTCAGGTCCCGCGCACACGTGGTAGACGCCTTCGAATCATTTGTATTCAAAACTAACCGTCTTTTGATACGAACTACAAAATGTCGGATATCAGTAATTCAAAAGCGGGGGTAGTAAGAGGTAGCATCCAAATTTCACCAAGCGTATTTTGTCAGCTAGAAGTAAATGAACTGTTCATGGCTGTTCCTGAGCATGAACAGTTCATTTTTACGTGCTGGTTTCCACACGGCGTTTTCCTTGGTCGAACACAATAGCCGGACTTGAACTGACATCACGTTTGCAAGTTAAATGATCAGAGCACTATACTAATCATGTTATGATGTCGTAACAATT
>SJJU01001922.1:0-63254 GCA_012932125.1 Conopomorpha cramerella | reverse complement strand
CCAAGAAATAAGTGACAAGACATAATATAACCCGCTGCGATTTGTTGAAACTAGCTGAGTCGCACGAAGCGTGACATAGCAGCCAATCAGAGCGCGTATTTGTTCTATGTCATATCTTTCTTGACGCGCATGCTACGCCTGCTGTTGAAAAGATAACTTAAGCTCTGAAATAGTAAGCACTAGATCTCTTGGCTACTTTTATAATTATTCTTATAGCAAAAAACTATAATAGATTTTTCTATACAGATGCTGAAAACAAGAAACTATCCACAACCGATGTCTCCGGTCTCGGGCCCGCAGTCAGCGCTACGAGTATGTATCTTTACATTATGTAATACTAGCTGGCCCGGCAAACGTCGTTTTGCCAATACGTATACATTATTACCAGTGTTTCTCTGCTATAATATGCATGTATTATACACATAAACCTTCCCCGAGAATCATTCTATCTACTAAAGAAAACTGCAACAAAATCCGATGCGTAGTTGCAAAGATCTAAGCATGCATAGGGACAGATAACGGGAGGCGACTTTGTTTTATATTACGTAATGATGACCATACAACTACACACATCAAAAGTGTCTAGGGATCAAGTACATTTTAGACGATTGCAATCAAGAATATATTTTACAAAAACTGAATTCATTCATAATTTATTCAAAATGTGGTAATAAGTCATTGATACAGGCATGGAGAATTAGGTAGGAGACCAATCCAGAAGATTAGATTAGATTTAAATAAATTAGGTTTGGGCATATGAATGGATGAAAGGCGATTGATGAAAGAGATTTATATGGGTGATGTAATGGGCCGAGTGAGTAGAGGTCGCCCCAGAAGGACATATACAGACCAGATTGGTGATGTCCTGGCCGAAGGTGGCGTGAAAAGTACTCGAAACCGAAGGTCATGTATGAAAAGATGGTAGGGTATGTCAGGACCGTGCCAAATGGAGATCTGTAGTATCTGTCTACCCCTCTGGGAGACAGGCGTGAAGTGTATGTATGTAAATTAGATTTTTTTAGAGCTAAAAATGTTCTCGATCCCTAAACACTTTTGATGTGTGTAGTAGACTCCCAATGATCCACATTTTACATCAAAACATTTCTAACAGCAACAGCGGAGCCAAGTCTGCTACAGTCATTCTCCTAGTTGCATCGCTCTAGCCTCGCTCATATGCATCGCTGTTTTATTACAGACGTCTGTGAAATAAAAGTCAGGTACGAAATCAGCGATGCACATAGTTTGCTGCTACGATGTCAGAGCGATGCAGCTGTACTTAGGCCCCAAATAAAGTCAGAAATGGGCGTGGCCAAATTTTTGATGTGTAATTGGCTTGTGGCGGAGTCCTCAATCTCATTATAAAATTTCATGTCCATTACTGTAACTATTCCATTCCACATACAAATTACTACTTCATCTCCATGACAACCATTATTGTAAAAATCAACACTCATCTGACATTCTCCTTGACTATCGGTTCCTTGTATTTATGCTGTCCATTCTTTGCTAATTTTATTTCAATTATCTGTAAATAACTTACTTATGAATATAATTATATTGTACATAAACGTCCTAATGTGTTTACCTGCATCGGCTAACCCACAATTCGTTCGCGTCATGGACGCCTTTCTTGAGCGACAATGATCGTTATGCTTGAACTAGGGTATGTAATTGCCGGAACACGTCCGCAGTCATGCAGTATTGGTTGTATGGTCGATGAATAATCTGGATAAAAACATACATATATAGTAAACATACAGAATAGTTATGAACATCAGACAAAAGAAATACACAGTCTCTGTCACCACTATATATACATTTCAAGCCTTTAAATCCTAAAGCAGGGTAGGCTGAGGCAATTGCTACACAAACGCCCACAGTTCCCAAGCGCCGACTTAACTCGACGTGACAGGGGGTGAGCCACCACTATCTCCGCAAAAACAAGTATAAACTACATATACCTCTATATGTCCAAGAAGCAACTGGTCAGTTACAGTTAGTTATATAGGTACCTATTAGTTCCGAAGCTAGGGGGTAAGCCGGTAGTACAAGACAAGCCTATGCCAGGCACATTAACAAATATTTTCAAGGAACTGAAGTAGGGTAGGGACTTATTATAGCTCAAATAAATAGGACAAATAAAAAATGTAAATAAGCATTGGTTAAGTGCCTATTTTTCACTACCGGCTTACCTCCTAGCTTCGCCACTAGTACCTACAGATGCTTTGGTGTGTTATCATCACTACTAAAAAGGAGAATAATAATAGAGGCATGCATGAAGCACCGAGTACTTAGCCACATAATTATTTAACTCAATAACAATAGGGAAACTTATTTTTATTCGAAACTAAAAGTTTCACAACACATAGTTGTATTTGAATCACGTGAGATTTTGAATATGCTTGCTCAATTAATCTTATTTATCCCAATAACACAATTTGCCTAATAATCCTAATACGCCTTGAATTCCACAATTTCCACGCATGCAAGTAAACCTAACAACCTCTGTTAATTAATATTGACTATCTGAGAATGTTCGAGACGGCTCAAATTCTATAGGAGTTTAGGGTTACTCAGGAGATTCCAACTTGGTGTAATACTACCAGAAACTTGGGCCCTGAAATTCATTAATAGTACAGACAAACCATGATGTACTGTTATGTGGCTAATCTATATACATTTTCATAGCAATTTCCACTTTATTGCTTCCTGGTTTTTCCGCAAACATTAAGTTACTAGACTAGGGAAATTTACTGCTTTACTAATAAACGCGGTTTATCTATTCCATAATTATACCAAGCTCAGCTAAAGTTGTCAGTTGTATATCAAACAAAGAGTAAGCAGTTTAAGTAGGTACATATACCTGTAATAACTTAGGTATTAGTTACACGTTACGCGTTTATTATTAAGATACGTAATGTTTAACTTTATGGCTAAAACAAAAATTGCGTTGAAAATTGAACCATGTAACAATAAATAGACACTGTATAGAAATTAAATAGAAACAGATACAATTCGTATTTCTGTTATCAAACTCTTCAAACAAACATATGACAAATTAGAGAACTATATACTGAGACTACATATGAAAGGTTACTGTCAAATAAACGTCATGGGGTAAATACCCCATTAATAAACAACCAGACCCCTATTTCATCAAGTTGACAATAAATGTCAACGGCATATTAATGTGTGTCTCTTATTAATATGTTCGTCTTTAGAAACATGTTCTATCACTTACATCTGGAATTGTTTTCTTACAATAATAATTGACGATATTTAACTTTTACTGTTTCATTTAATTACTACCATTTCAAAATATTAAATACATTTACTTTGGTTCTATTTTATTACTGCATATTATGAAAATAGATAAAAAATACGGTACCAGTATATTTTCTTTTGTCTATGTCTTAAAATTGTCAGACATAATGTTAATGAAAAGATGTATGAATGTAGATGAAGCGAAAGGGGTATGTCAGGACCGTGACAAATGGAGATCTGTAGTCTCTGCCTACCACTCTGGGAGACAGGCGTAAAGTGTATGTATGTATGTATAATTTCAATTTTGAAAATCTGCTTGTTATAAAAGGTCTGAAGCGACATTGCGACCGCATCTATGAAAACAAAACTTAACAATGAAAATATGGCTGGTGTTTATTGTAAGCTTAGAATGGATTTTACGGGCTTAAGTCTAGTACACTCTGGTAATTTCTGATTTCGTTACTTTCACTTTCCTGTGATCCGTACTATAACAGCGATGCCGATGCGAACATCGTTTGCCGCTACGATGTCAGAGCGATGCAACTACCAGAGTGCAGCAGACTTGCCCCCTGCCCCCTAGCAAAGCGCTCCAAGAAATACATGACAAGATATGTCTTGTCATGTATTGCACGATGTGTGATATAGCAGCAAATCACATCGCGTATTTGTTCTATGTCGTATCGTTCCTGATGCGCTTGCTAGGGCTGCTGGTGTATTTTGCGTTTCAGATGCTATTTAATATGATTTTCTTATGAAATATCGTAAAAAAATATAAATAAATACATTTCACGCCTTTAATCCCAAAGAGGGGTAGGCAGAGGCACTTGCTAAAGCAAGTACCCACGGTTCACCAAGCGTATTTAACCCAACGTGACAGGGGGTGAGCCCATCGCCGTTATACGGTCACACACCTTGTGGTGTGCGGGTTTCATCACGTATCAAATATCGTAAAATATAGTAAATGAGTAGTAAAGTATTTTTGATGAGGATTGAATATCAAAGAAACGGTATTTTTAAATTAGAGTGTTAGGTTATTTCAAAATTACGTCAATTGTCACAATCTTAAATTATGACGTTATGAAAGTAATTATGTTTTGAACACGGCATATTTGTAGATTAATCGGTAGTGAATGCTACGTAGACCTGAGCTATGTAAGGCTAGCGTGGTGACAACTGTCTGTCCTTGTTAGTCTTAAATGGTTCTCCGAAAGCAGTACCGTAAAAAAGGAACGCTTGAAATGAGAACGTTTAATTTAGTATATTATGTAAGTTCATCTGGCAAAGGTGATTTTATAACTATTGAATTATAAGTTCAACAATTATCTCAAGTCTAGGTGGCGTTTATCCCGGTAGCATAACCCAGTTTTTACAGTTACACCTAAAGTAACCCTGTATTGATTTACTTATAAATTTAGAATTGTTGAGAAATGAGATTACGTAATGAAATGCAAAATAGTGCCGTTGGCATATACATGGTTAATGTTTTCTAAACTAACGGCCCGTATTTCAATATTATAACTTCGAATGAAATATTTTATTTACTCTATTCTTCGTTGGAGTATTTGAATTGAATTGATATTATAATACATTCTTGCGAAATGACTTTAAAGGAAATTTATATTCCACGGTCAACATTTTTATTTTCAACATATTACACATAAGTATTTTAAAATTTGCTTGTATCATGATTGATATTAAAATTGCATAATATAATTAGGTGGTAGAATGTAGAGTCATAGAACATCTATTTATGTTATAATGTGTAGTTAGAATACTCAATAATTTTATGGACACTAAAGAGACTAGAAACATGTTCAATATATTCCGCATCGAACATTTTTACTTTAAAAAATATATAAAGTTACGGACCCTTTATTCTGAGACAACACAGCCAAAAATATCTAAATAACATACTTACCTACGTACATAATTTTATCTCTATCCATATATGACTCTGTTGCCTACATTTCGCCTTTTACTTTTTTTTGTATCTTTTATACTGCTGGCAGTGACCACATTTCTAAACCCAAAAGACCTGAGATTACGAGCTTATCTTTATTTTATTTGGGATATTTTCTGCATCGCAACGGAGTCTGTGATAAAATATACTGGACGAAATAAATGAAATACGGTAGAATAATGTTTGTGTTTTTTTTATTCTTTTGGTACATAATAATTTTCGTTTCTGCTTTTCTTCTTTTTGTTTCGCTCACTTTAAATGCCGCTTTAAAAGGCTTACAAAAATGTTTCACGAAAGCAGACATTTGCGCTTTCGTGAAGCGTATTTATCCTAACGTGATTGTGGGTTCATAGCATATACCAATAATTATATTTTTTACAAGTACTGAGTAAGACAAATGTAGCATTATTATATGCATTATATAGCATAGTAAACTTAGGTAATATTTCTACAAAAATGAGACCAACATGGTCTTACGAGAACTTATGCATTATAGTGCTGTATCAAAGTGTCTTACGTACATTCACTTCACGCCTGTCTCCCAGAGGCGTAGGCAGAGACTACAGATCTTCATTTGTCACGGTCCTGACATACCCCTTTCGGTGCGTCTACATTCATACATCTTTTCATATAGGACCCCCGGTTTCGAGCACTTTCACGCCACCTTTCGCCAGGACATCACCAATCTGGTCGATGTTCAGTGTAAAGTGTATGTGGGTGAATATAGATAACCTATGTGTAATTGCACATCATACATGCATCAAATGACGACTCATTAAATTATTATTTAAACGTAATAATGCTTTTCCATTCCCTCAATAAATTATTTCATAAACCATATAAAATCATTCTAATTCATCCAGCCTAATTGTCCAATCAACAGCCGTAAAATCATAGCAATATTCGTATTTGAACAGCGTCCTCGTGTCATCAAGTATTCACCAGCGATAAGGCGAAGGGCGGGCGGGTGACCTCCGCCCAGTACCCTCGACCCTACCCGCCCAACACGCACTGTCACTATGACTTCACAGCGCGAGGCCGGGAAAGGGTAAGGCTGGTGTTCGAGGACTTTGCCCTGCAGAAGATAAACGACAATATCATCGAGTGAGTATACTTTTGTTGTATAATTTGACCCTTTTACACACAACTGGCTTATACGCTGCGGATACCAGTTAAGAGTGGTCGGGCGTTGGTTGTTTTGACCAAAACTTTCTCAGATTTTTGGGATTGTCCGTGATATATTATTATGGTTAGTTTTTTTTGCTTATTTAATAGTTTTAAATTTCACTCAAGATTTCCTGGAAGGGAAATTCATATTTTTGCGCAGGCTTATATTTTTTGGGTCGCTCAGGGCGAGTTGCCTCCTCATTCTCTTTTCTTAAGAAAAAAAAAAAGAACATTTTAAAGGAAAATGTGGTGCATTATGGAAACGTTTTAAGAAAATGGTACCTCTCAAATTAGCGTGATGATTTTCAGGAGTATATTCGAAGGTAGATGCGAATCTCTATGGTCCATTTTCTAAATTGGTATAAAGAGAAACTGTCAATCATTTTGATAGACAGGCACTACGTGTGAATTATAATATGCAAACTAAAGTGGATTGGATTCTAAAATCGCTTTTGAATTTTCGTAGCTTGAGCAATTCAGATCACAAGGTAGCAGAACACTTTCGTATGATTTAGAAAACATTACCTTACCAAAAAGGAAAAATGGGCTTTATGGGAAAAGAAAGGCATTATTGGGTAATGAATTGACCTATCATCATAACCGGTAACGTTATTTAGAAAAAAATACCTTACGTCATAAAATAGGTATTTATGAAAATAATTCCATTGGGGATTGAAAATGTAAAATCAGCTACTTGTCTGATACGAAATTAAATTTCCTACCACCTTTTATTCCCCCTCCCCCCTTCGTAATCTAGGGACTAATCTAAATATTCTGTTACAGCTGCGAAAGTATGGATTCCCTGGATATATTCGTGTACGTCGACGGGCGTTTGGAGAAAATGGCTTCGCTCTGCGGAAGTGAAACACCGAAGCCCGTGATGTCCAATGGCCCGAAGCTATCTGTCGAGTTTCGTGGAATATTCTCGTCGAAATCCAGTCGCGGTTTCAAAATATCTTACTACTTTACCGAAGGTACGTACAGATACAGGTGCAAAGGAGAAGTATCCGTAAGGACATTTTCTATACCATAAGAAATAAGGAGTGTAGTTTTGAAATCAACGCAAATAAGAATAGCCTGAGACTTCTTAAGATGTAGAGTAGAAGTAAAGATCAGGATATTCTGGTCGATGTATCTGAAGAATTATTTTTCATAGAATATCGTAGCATCTCTCTATGATTCAAGACGAGTCGACTTTCGGGACTGTAGATCAAATTTATTACACAGTAGGTACGTGTTATGCTTGATTTGCGTTTCAGACGAGCTCATTTATAGAATTCGCTGAAAATTTTTGGCAACGGAAATGTTGGAGGGAAATAAAATGTCATTGAGCACGACACTTCCATAGGGCTTGAATATGAGTTGAATTGCGTTGAAACATATTTGGTGGAGGCATTCAAGTGTAACACTAAGAAAAAGGGTTTAAAAGTGTTTTTTTTTGTTATGACACAGTCTTCTGTGTGCTTAAAAATATGTGTGCTGGTTTTGAAACAATGATGAATTTTATTCATAGATCAATTATAGATTGTTAATTACTAATAAGTAAAGACATATAAACATCCCAACTGCATTTAATTTTCATCAAAGGACAAAGATATGAACTGCCTTTCTATCTATGGAGTTACACAGGAATTTATTATGGAAATCTGGCTATAAGAGTAGCTCCGCAATAATGTCCGTAAAGAGGTGCAAATCATGGGCTCCCGACATTATTGCATGAAAAGATCTACCTAATGTCGTTTTTATATACGAGTCTCGTAATTAAAGAGGCATGCTAAAACATTGCAATCAAGAATATATTTTAGAAAAACTGAATTCATTCATAATTTATTCAAAATGTGGTGATAAGTCATTGATACAGGCATGGGGAATTAGGTAGGAGACCAATCCTATCCAATTAATTAGAGATTTGTTTTAAATAAATTAGAATTTTTTAGAGCTAAAAATGTTCTTGATCCCAAGACACTTTTGATGTGTGTAAATTGAGAGCCTCTTGCGGAACGTGAAGTCAGCTATAAATCGAGGGTTGTCATTTGTGCATATGGACCCTACCCCCCTACCGCTAGGAAACTAGACATGGGTTAAAAGGCGAAAAATGGGCTATATGGGATACGAAATGTAATATTGGGCAATGAACTGACCTATCATTGTTACCAGTACCTTTACAAATTCCAGCGAAAAGAGAGGCCTGGCATTGTCTCCAAAAGGTTCTGTCCACCCCATTTGGGATTATGAAGGTAATTTTGACGTATATTATACTATTATGTCAACGTACAATAACTTCTCTCAACGCTGTATTGGCTATGTGCGAGACGGTGGCGACGCGTAGCGTTTACAACATTTGCGGAAGCTGTCAAATAATAACAATGTAAACATTGTTAGTTTTCTTTGCAAATATAAATAAAACCAAATATTAAAATAGTATTGTTGACAATATTTAAGTGAAATTATTATTCAATAGTTTGTAAAATTCATAATAAAAACCGGGTTTGAAACTATGTGTAAACATACTTGATATTAGTTTCCAACTACAAACTGAGATAAAAAGCAATAAATTAGTATTAGCCGAACATGTAAGAACGGAACACGATAAAACGTTAACAACGCAACAACAGTCATGGCCCATTTCTTTGCTTTGATTTTGTACTGCAATCAACACTTGACAGCGGATGATCAGCTGTGCATTTGTTTCCAATTTCTGCCGTGTTGTGCGCTGCGGTCGTTATCTGTCTGCCACTACTCGCTTTGCACATAGCTAATATGTCGACATCAGAAGCATAAGGATGTGTAATTTTGTTACTTTACAGAAGAGCGTTAAATTTGTGATATAATTCGTTAAGATTGGTGTAAACTAAAAAGAAAAGAGTGCACCTATTAGTTTCATTTCTTAGATGGTTTAAGTAGCTACAGTTTCATATTCATTCTTTTATTCTAGTAATACAAAAAAAAAGTATTTTTTTAAACAAACCCAAGAATCAACTTCATGCTTGTACTATAAGAAAACTTTCCACATTCAGTAATAGTTATCTGAAATACGATTTTATAATTGTCATATATTGTGGCTTAGTTAAATCGTTTCTTTGAAATAAACTTTATGCATCTATTATAGTACTAGTAGTGATACATCCACTTGGATGGATGGTTTTATCACTTGTATAAGGCCATCCAGTATCTATTTATTATATTAATATTGACCCATCCTGATGTGGGATGTAAATAGAATTCATCAGTTGCCTTTCATCCTGGCATGTCGTATGAGCTGTCTATAGTATCTGGAGATTTAGGTTAATCCAGGCCATGCGGTAGCAACTTGTTACTGACGGCACATGGCCGAAGGATCCTTGTGGGGTTCTTGTCCAGGAGGGTCTAGGTTTACCCACTTTTGGGGATTACAGACGTTAATGTATGTTTGTATTATAGGTCAACGCACAAAAACTTCGTAGTTTAGCTGATATTATGAGAAAGTGATGAGGAAAAAGGGAAGCGCTACTTAACTCTCGGCATCAGTAATAACCTACAACTTCCATTACAATTTGCTATGGTTACCATGCCAATAACAATGGAAATAGAGATAGTGGGATACACCATTTCCAATCGATAATGATTTCTGATGATGATTGTAAAAATGGTGAAAACATACGTACATACATACACTTCACACACGCATCTATGGCATTGACTTTACTTCTATGCTTCTTCTGCCATACCCAACTTTCACTCCCGTACATTAAAGTAGGTAGTAGTAGCCAGTACAGCGTCATGAACAGCCAATCTTGCCTTTTTCGACATGAATTGGCTCTCCATAACACTATGGTGAAAACTTCAGAGAAAAATGATGAATTCTAGGAACATAAATACAGTATACCGTTGACATGGTCGTCGGGCTACTGTTATTTATTATTCTAAAATATTTCTCGTAAATCATAACGTATGTGCCATGTGTTAGTTTTTAGACGGTGCGTGAAATAACTTCTATGTACATACGTCAATTTGTCTTGCTGTTTTCAGACTAAAGAATGTTATTTGTATGACACGGGTCTCGGAATTCGGTACCATTTTGGTAACTGTGTACATGTATAAATATAAATTACAACGATGGTGCGGCTTAGGGGAGGCCTATGGCCAGCAGTAGACGTCGGTGGGTGGGATAATGATGATGCCTGTATGCCTGGCTAGATAGGACTAGAGGCATTAGTTACATTATTTTAAGCATTACATATTTTTTTGCATAGCATGCTTCGAGTGTAGGATTTGATTTGGCGAAATCGGATGTTTTCTGCAGCTGTTACATAAAATCTATATAAATATGAGTTACGTCTGTAATCTCATTATTGGTTAGGCAGATGTCAATGTTACTAAAAATATGTTTACTACGAATGATCGCTTACCCAATATAAAGAAAAATAAAACACTAGCAAATGATAGTTTAAAAAGCAACTTTCCACAAAAGAGCGAGTATGAAGAAAAACAGTCATAGACTGTTGCATCTTGCATATGCTTTCGTTCAATATCTTTGACACATTTTTTTATATAAATCCTTGTTGAGAACCTCCTCCTTTTTAAAGTTCTTTTAAGAAAACTTCTTATTTAAAAGTAGTTTTAAAAATGTGTGTATCTTATCATTGACAGATTTTGGAATAACGTCAGGGAGGCAACTTCAGGAGTTTCCTTGCGCCTTTGTGTACAACAGCACCGAGTCCAGCCGCGGTGTTGTGACGTCACCGAACCATCCCGGCTTCTACCCCAGGGACACGGAGTGCAACTACTTCTTCCATGGCCGCGAGGGAGAGAGGATACATCTCCATTTCACTCACTTTGACATCGAGGGTGTTGCGCCGTGAGTGTTTTGTTACTTACCAATCAGCTGATTGACACTTTATATAATTTCATTTTCCGTTTTATTTTCATAGAGCTCCTTGGGGAAAGTTGTTTGGTATTATAGGCTGAGCGGCTCTCGAGTTTCGTTAATCATCTTAATGTAACGTTGTATAAAATTATCGTATCCCAATTTTAATTACCAGTTCTTAGATACTACCTGCTGGGTAGGTCTAAGAATCGGCTAACATCTATACGTCATGTAAAAGGACCCTGAGCAAGAAACGTTGTTGGGCTAAAGGAAACGAACAACTTTTGCATTGGCGACAATGCGGGGAAACGAAGAAAATGTGAAAATGTCATCTATCGACGCCAAAAATTGTCTTTTTTGGGTGGAGGTGATTTTTTTTTTCATTGCCCGCATTACCGCCGTAGTAAAAGTTGTTTATGACGAGCCTAACAAAGTTTCTAAGGCTATTGCTCGGGGTCCTATTACACGCAGTATGCCTACCTGTCATAATGTCTATTTCTTATATTCTCATCATAGCTTACAAAGGATCGACTTTTTTCTCATTCGACTATAATACCTACTTTTATAGAACCATTACTTCTTCCTATGTACTTTAAACTAAGCAAGGTGTTGTTAGATTACGTAAGTTCCTGTTACAGTACTTTACAGGCTTCAGTAAGAACGTCACTCAGTAAAAGCCGTCATAAGCCGGATTCCGATGTCAGACTAAGGGACCATAATACTTACGGTTGGTTTCGTGACATAAATTCGGTACATTGAACGTCAAATAGCGTAAAAAACGCTGCGTTTAGGCATTAGAAATTATCAACAGATCGTTGTCTCTTGCATAGAAAGAGGACCGAGTAAATTGCCTGCTGAATAGTGTAGTTTCAGTGTAGTTTCTACGAAAAAATGCATAGTTAAATAATTTTTCATCATCAGTCTAACTAAATGTGTCTTTATACTATTAGAATGCAAAAGACTCCTTTTTTCCGCAAAAGAAAGTAATTCAAAAGTAAACTACTTAAATCTCGCTGGACAATGAGACGAGACGTTTCAACGCCGACAATAAGAACAGAAAAATACATTTAAACCACATTGAAGCGCAGCGAATTTACGCTAAAAGCAATAGGATTAAGTCTGTAAGCATTGGAATGTCAAGGGCTGAGAGTTTTATCTTAGATTCTTGCATCGGCTTAGTGGTATCGTTACAGAGTCCCACAAAGAATGGCTAGAAGGACAGTTTATGATTGCTATGTAGTAGAGTACAGAGACGGTTTCACTTGCATGTATGTATACCGTTGTAAAATGACCTTTAGAAACTATGAATAGGAACGAAAGTTTAGCTTAAGATGAAGTGCACACTTTAAATAGCTCAGCTTCTTCACGAACCGCAGCCAGTCTGACTGCGGTCGGATTATCTCTGAAGGGTCATCTTTAAATGGATTGTAATGGAATAGGTTGGGACTGGCGTTTTTTAACGTTGACATTGTGACTATTATTTAATTGTGTATCCTATGTGGATTCACATATTATGTGAATTGTTATTATGTATTATAATATTATCATGTACAATTCATTAACAACTACCAGCCTCATTACCCTTTTTTATAATTTCTTAAAAGTGTTTAACTTAGGTATTTGATAAAAAGAATAGGTAGAAGATTCCATTCAGTGGTACAGTAATATTATTGATATTTTTCGGTGAAAAACATGATACAAACTATGCTTTGAAAGGAACCTATTTCAGTAACGACAAAATCACTATGATCTCATTTCCTAGACTTCCTTTACATGCCAGTGGCCTGAGAGTAATGTATCCCTCTACCAGCGATAGGGCATTTTAGGTCAAGCGTTTTAGATTGATTCATATCTATTGAGGCTTTTGGAATCGAGCGGCGGGCAACAGAGAGCACAGAACGAATAGGAACAGACGAGATTGGTATCGTCTGATTTTTCGACGTACAAAAAAGATTCGATTTATGAAAGCACAATTTTCTCCGTCGTTGAGTTTTTGTTACTGGCCAGTTCCTAGTATTTTGGTATATTTTTTCTTTTTCTAAAATACTGGTTTTGTTTTAGGTTCGGCAAAAGTTTATTTTTTAATATCTATAAGATCTACAAGTTATTGTCTGTAAACATTTAAATAATGTTGTTTTGATTTTTGCCACAACAAATACTTTGTAATCACTGAGATATTCAGTATTTTTTTTAAGTTTCTAAAACCACGATTTACATACAATTCATTAACCTGTACTGTATTTTAATAAAATCATCTTTTTTCTGCAGTTGCGAACTAGTGTCAGCCAGTGACTACGTTCAATTTTCGAATCAAATGGTGGAGCCGCAGTCATTGAGGTATTGCGGACAATTGAAGGATCTCCACGTGACATCGCAGAGGAACTTCCTGAGGGTCACATTCAGATCTAACGACAGACTAGATGCGACAGGCTTTAGAGCCAAGTTTGCTTTCGTCAGAGACATCAGTGAAGTAGAAGCACCTGATGTTGGAGATAGTGGTATGTATGACAATATTGTGCATAATTACAACTTATTTTTAACGAATGAAATGCTCCAAATCGGGTAATCACTTTTGTAAAAAAGCTTATTTTTTCGCCATTTCACGTGTTAAACATTGTTTAAGTGGAACAAGCCATAAAAACTCCGATTGGTTACAGAATTTCTACATTTGAGTATAAGCGTCGATCAGATTTTGCATAACTGCAAAGCGTTCTCGACAAGTGTGATTTTTGTTGTGTTGTTTTCTACAGTTATTTTCTTAGTTCATCGTTAATTAGCTTAGTTGTAGTTAGCAGTATAGTAAAATTTCAGGATTTAGTTATTTATTTATTTTTTAATTTTTTTTTGTATATAAACAAGGCTTATATCTGAAAACCAATTTAATACTATGTTATTTCCAACCATAGTGGAAGAAGAAGGCAGTAATCGTTAAAACACGAATTATAGCGCTTTTTACGACTGCTGTGGTTATTTCTTTTAATCAACCTGTTATAATTACTACAAAATAATCCAATTTATCTTAGAAAAATAATGGTTCATTTTCTATTCCACGAGCGTAAGCTCAAGTTTTAACTACCAATGTAAGGATCAGTCATACAGACCGACTACGATGTTTTGGCGCATGAGTGCTGAATATTGAATATTATTTCTTGCCACTCTTGTATTATATTTTTAATTTCAAATAAAGTAGATACAGTGCAAACGTTCTCTCAGTAAAATATGATGAGATACTTGTTGATCCCAAAGGGCTAGAGGAAACACAACGGCGGGGTTATGTATGTCTCACATCCACACCCCACGATGTGTACTCGCATGTTATAGCCGGGACCTCCGAAATGACCTGAGCCACTGCTAAGAGTATTCTCAGCCGCGCTTGGCCCTCATGAACCATCTCGGGAATGGGGGACCACTGTGCCTGTCGAAGTTCCATATCGCAATGTGGACTGAAGAGATCACAGGGGCAGTGACAGCTGTCCGGATAAAAAAATCAAAGTTTTTTTAATCACTATGAACAAGCGTTTGACCACCAACCTGCCTGATGTTAAGCAGCGATGTGGTCTACAATGGAGTATCGATAAACATGAGAGTAGAGTAGATAATGGGAGTTTTTCTGACAGGTGACTTATTGCGGATATAAGAAATGTCCATAGATGGTACTACCTACACCGGATTGTCATTTCGTAGATTTATTTCTCGTTGACAATTCTAAATTGAGTTTCACCTTGAGATCATGTCTGATTAGCGCCACCCGTGAGATATTTTGGAACTACTTTTGACATGTGTTTGAATCTGTCAGAAAACCTCTGACTAATATATATTTCAAGATTACAGATGAACTTAATAATCTTGACTACAATTAAAAAATATTGCTTACAAGCAGCCCCTTGGGATCTGTGTTATATTGTTTACCTATAGTACCGATCGTGACTTCAACAATTTATTTGACAATTTTATTATTTCTTTGTTCTCAGGTATACGAATGGAATCAGGAAGACTTGTGTACTTGGTGTTTCATATAATAATGATACGAATTATTTTTCTATGTTAGTTTTCTGTGTATAGCTAAAATGTACAAATGTAATTAAAGTTACTTTTTTTTTACATAATGTAAGTTGTTTTTCATGATTGTGAAACGTTGGGTAAGCTGAAAGTACCCTTGTACGCATTACGTCTGCCAAGGTTAGGAATGCAGACTAAGAGCACAGTAGATAAGAGGGTATAAAACCAGAATTAGTAGTGTGACATTTTTTAATATTGTTTCCAGAAAAGTTTTATCTACTAGGTATGTTTGCTTTCGAGAGTAGAAAAATAGAAAGTAGAATAAAAACACATAATAAAAACTACGCTGGAAATGAGAAACAATCTCCTATTCGATGTCGGTCAATAATTAATGTCAGTCAACTTAAACAGAAAATAATAAAAGTAGGTACAAAGAACGATATGTAAAAATATGAATTAGGACTACCACTAATCTAGGTCTTAAGTATAAACCATAATTAAATTATTACTGCCATATTAGCCGTAGAACCGATGATCGTTGGAACAAACGAGTTCTCGAGTGGAGACCGCGTCTCGGCAAACGGAGTGTAGGACGTCCCCAGGGAAGGTGGACTGATGATATGCGCAAGATGGCTGGCAGAAGCTAGATGTGAGAAGCCATAAACAGATCACAGTGGCGTGCAATAATTGGAGAGGCCTATGTCCAGCAGTGGACAAGTATGGGCTGATGGTGATTAGAATTAAAAAAAAAATACAATTCACGCCTTTTAATCCCAAAGCGGGGTAGGCAGAGGCACTTGCTAAAGTAAATGCCCACAGTTCACCAAGCGTATTTAACCCAACGTGACAGGGGGTGAGCCCATCGCCGTTATAGGGTTCACACACCTTGTGATGTGCAGGTTTCATCACGATGTTGTCCTTCACCGTACGAGCGTTGCGTTGCGTACATAGGCTCTGAAAAAGAGTCCCATTGGTACACGTCCAGTAGCCGAACTCGAACCCGCGATCACAAGTCAAGTATCCGACCAACTGGACCACAGACGCTCCGATGATAATTCAATTGTTATGAAACTATATATTTAGTCGACGAATAATGTCTTGGGAAATAAACACTATCAGTACAGAATGGACCAACTTCTCTAACCTACTACATAGTTGGATTTTAAGGTCAGTGAACTAACTAATGTACGATTTGGTTAACTAAACCAATATTCACCAACACATGATACTGTGTGTAAATGGACCCTGAGCAAAGGTCTTAGAAAAGTCGTTGGGCTCCTCAATATGGACAAATTTTACTATGAAAACGCAAAAAAAAATCTCCATACAGAATAGATTTTTTCTTCATTTCCCCGCATTGTCGCCATAGTAAAAGTTGTTCATATTGACTAACCTAAAAACGTTTCTAACTGTTTTCTCCTTTTACACTCTGTATTATGAGTATCAATATTTTTCGGTGATTTGCTTGATTTAGTCTCTGAGTTTCGAGCGACTTTTAAAACTAGAATTGTTGAATAAACTTATAAAATATTATGAATCCGTGCTAGCTACAGTTTTTACACACCTTATGTTATGCTGGATTCCTCGCGCTGTATAAATTCATGTAAATCTATTTGTAAATGCCCGGCCCGCTGGAATCACTAAAACCCCCTAAGATACTTCCACTCTTGGGACCAATTATTATAATTATATATTTTTCTTTTTAGCAAAGAAAACTTAGAAGTAGAGAATTATGTTGGAATCCCCATATGGTTTGACCTGTTACTTTTTATAGCTTATTCTAGCTCATTCTTCCTTACCATTAAAAAACTAACAGACTTGAATTGTGTACTAATACTTTTTCCCAAAAACTTCTCTTTATCATAGCTAAAATTCGTAAAATAATTTGAGATTTACCTAACTGCTGCATCATAGCAGGTACATTACCGAATTCTCCTTAGGTTTCCTTTGGGCATTCAAAAGAGATAAGCCGAAATCTGTTGGAACACGATGCGACGACGGCATTTGGCAAGCGCGCCACGTGAATCTTGATACTCAGCAGATTGAGTGCGAACATCCAGTCACATCGAAGGCATAGATTCTGTTATTATTAGAAGAAATGTATGTGTGTATACTTGCAAATGAGGAAAGGGTGTGTTTAATCTGCATTTACATAAAACCTACAAATTACACCATTTTAAACATGGCTACCTGACTTCAAACTATGACACTAGAGGATGACTACTGTCGCAAACAAAAATATTAACGCACACAAAAAAATTACTCGGCTTATCCATCATCATCATAATCAGCCACATGAGGTCTACTGTTGGATGAGGGCCTCCCTAAATGATAATTTAAGGTGAAATATCAATAATCGCCGCGCTAGGCAGGCGGGTTGGCGACCGCAGCGATGTTGTGGTTTAACTCACAGAGAGCGCTGCTGCCCGTCCTCTGGAGAATTCCCTTGGTCGCCCCCACGACGGGTTTATAGTCTGTTCCTAGATATTTACAACGAATTTTGATGCGGAAGTAGATAGATTCTTTAGGAGGGTTTATACGTGTTATACAGTCTGAAGGTCTTCAAGTCGCGGGTGAATGGAACAAGTGTGCTCCATCGTAGACCACATCGCTACTTAACATCAAGCAGGATGGTGGTCAAACGCTTGTTCTTCATGATAAAAAAAAATACATGAATATAAGAGCAGGAAAACATTGTTAATAATGTATAATAGCAAAATAACGTTTTCCAGCTCGTATGTTTATAATTCGAATGAATAAGCTGGTAAGCAAATGTGAGCATTTTGCCAAGTGCACGTAACTCGTACCATTATTTGCCACAATAATACTATGTAGAACTATGGATATGTGGTTCTACTTAGTAAATCTTTTTCTTCATTAAAAATGGTATTCGGGCAGGTTGCAACCTCAGTGCATCGTAAAAATGTGTATAACGAAGCCAAACAAAATATTCAACACAATATTCTGAGTACTAAAAAAATTAAACAAAAGTACGTTTGTATAACACAGAATACAATTTTACATCCAAATTCGGTCCCAACTGATCTTATCCACGAATGTACGTTTGAATAATTGGAAATGAAAACGTACCAGAAATTGTTCTTGTTTTCGCGTTTTCAGAACACGTACTACATCCAAAGGAAAAGTTTTGCCAACAGCATGTGAGATTGTCTACAATTCCGTACCTACTTTATTTCATTACAGACGGCATTAAACCCGCATATCCAAGACTGGTTGCAAATCTAATTAAGAAAATAACTGGCTATCAACGCAGTGGATTCCTCACAATGAACAAACGCGGACAAGTTTTGCAGAACATTGTTGAACTAACAATGTTGCCTCTGAACCCATGTCTTCTTTCTTCACAATACAAGAATACACTCATAAGAAATTTCCTAGTGCCAAAATGAAACTATAAGATAAGAGAGTCCCGATTAGGGTGGTCGTATCATTAGATACGGTATAAAATACCGTTTAAAGTAAATAGGATGACAAGCCAAGTGTGAAAAGGGTCTTGAGTTCTTGTTTACTAAGTAAAAGTAGATAGGTTCTATGCGGGGCATTGTTTGTTATATTAAGCGTTTGTGCAAATAAGTAAATGCGAAACAAGCAGATAGTACAATACCTACCTGTGTATTTCTGTCGTATTTTACTTCAAGCTTAATAACTTGGGTACGGAAGGGACCGTGTGCAAGAAGGTTTATATTGCGGACGTTACAAGAAGTTGTACGCGGTGGGTAAGTACAGTGAGCAACATCTCATTTAGGAGAAACGTTTTAAACGAAATTTATTATATTTGGGGTTCTATTTCTGTATACTGAATAATCAGTTGTGGACTAAGTAAATAAATTCCCTTTGTGTACTATTTGCAACATTATTAGGAATAGAGTATCCCAACTTTCCCCCATCCTACATTATCCTAGTTCGGAATACGGAATAAACAAAAGGTATTCAAATGACAAGATTTATATACGAACCATGAAGTCGAAGCTCTGCAGAACAAAGTTTCTCTTTATACCCACCCCTTTCGTTAAACTTGTAAAGAAATTTAGTACCCATAACTTTCAAATGTCGCTCTCAGTTCATTGGATAACTTCACATACATGCATACGTTACATTTGTAGATGTCACATTTTTATGAAGTAGTCTCGACGAAGTATGATGTCCAATGTTGAAATGTGTGATGAATGAAAATCACAAACGGATCTATGTTTAAAAGCCGATACACGGCTTAATTTTCAAGTATCTTATTATTTTTGACAAAAGTTCTAGGACTTGTTTATCACTCCAAGAAATTTCTTAACCAAGAATTGAAGCAATAATAATCGCTTTTCAAGTAAAGCACGAATAGATTATTAGAATTAATTTTAATTTGATTTATCATTTCAACAATAAAATCGTTTTGGATAGATTTATGCACACATGCACACATGCACACACTTCACGCCTTCATCTGTATATAGAGGTATAAAAACAAATTATCCAAAAAGGAAACCTGCTTAAATAATTCAATAGTGACCCCACCCAATTTCACACAGTCTGTTTAATTAAACTAAAATCGTGTTCTGTAGGTGCATACTCCACAATTGTAAGCTTTCTGTCAGTGCAGTTAGTTATTTTATTAACACAGAAATCGTTCTCGCAATCCCTTCTTTCGCTAACATGCACTTCGGACCATGCATAATCCAACATCTCATAACTAAGCTATCACGCTAAGTGCTGACGGTCTTACGTTATTATGTTTAACAGGTACCTACTGACGACCTCGTTGCAATACCAATACACAACATACCACGCATACATACAAACATAGCAACACCACAACAATCTACTTCAGAGGGATCAACAAGCTACCGAGACGCAGCCCAGAGAATGCACGCGCCAATCCGGTCAGTAAACACTTGTCGTGCGACGACGCGAGCCACCTATCTATGTTTTGTTGACAAGCCTTAAGAGTGCTGGAATGGATTTGGAACGCGTTTCCGAGAAGTCTTAAGGCTTAAGAAAGATAGAAAGAATTTAAGAGTGATCTTTTAAGTGTCGGTTCTGGTGGCACACTGTTGTCAGCCAAATATCTACACGATATTTAGTTAGTTACCTAGAAAGCTTTAACTAAAAAAGTTTACATCGCGAGGTATCTATTTGTGATGTTTTGTTGACAAGCAATAAGAGTGCTGGAACAGTTTTAGAACGGGTTTCCATAAAGGCTTTAGATTTATGAGGGATTATAAATGAATGGTTAAAAAATTATGACTGTAGTGTACGATAAACATTGTATTATGCCCATCGCTCTGTTTCTAAAGCCATAATTAGTCAAATTGTGACAAGTATAAGGATAGAGTAGTTCAAAATTTGCTTTTCTAGTATGTTCAATAGAATTAAATGACGTTTCGAGATAAGTAGATACTATAATATAATATTGTAGGGATACAAATCGCACTGGTTACTTATTACCTACTGCTTGTAAAAAGACCCGGGCAATGGTCTTAGAAACTTTCTTGGGCTCGTCAATATGACTTCGACTATGGTGAGAATTTGGAGAGATGACATGTTTTTAACATTTCCCCTCATTGTCGCCGTATGATAGTAAACGTTGTTCATATTGTCGAGCTCTACAACGTTCATAAGACCAATGATCGGGGCCCTTTTACACGCAATATAGGTACTAGCTGTACTCACAACTTTGTTCCGCAAATATGGTGAGTATATATATATATATGGATATATAAATATGGATTTACTTTCTAAGAAACTGAGTATGTACAGTTTACGAGTGTTATATTTACTTAATGCAGAAGATGGATATCAGGTTTCTTTACGGATACATTTATCTGTTCTTACTGAAACGGAAACAAAGGGTGAGAAACTGATTACTTTCAGGTCAACGAGCGCAATCGATGAATCCATTTTTTCTGCTTCAAAGTGTCTGCAAAATATTATAATGAAAACGCCAACTGTGATTTTCCAAATTGCGCTTTTTAATAGATAAAATGGAGCTGGGAATAAATTGGTATTTCCGTTCTCACTTTAAATCCCGTCGGCGGCAATTTTCCTAATTTCATTTTGGTGATTATAATTTCTGAGGTGACGTGAACCGTCGTTCCAGTATGGCCAATAGTAGGTAAGTATTAGCCGGTGATCGATCAACGTCCAATAAGAAGGTGACTTTCAAAAAGTTTTTTTTATTAAATAGCTTACTTATACTTACGCGTCGGGCTAAATGGATGAAGCAGTGGGTAAGTTATGATTTTGCTATGTGGTCTTTTGATCGAGAGCCGCATAGAGTCATTAGTCAAGCAGTTTTGTACGGAGAACGCGTTTTAGTCCAGTTCTATGGAACGGATGACTTAGCGAGCTTTTTGTTTGCCACGTTTAATACAAAGGTTGTATTTAGATACAATATTAAAGAGCATTGTCTCATTATTCTTTAGCAGAGCTGGAAAATTAATTGTTTACACCAAATTACTTCACAGGGGATGAATTTGACAACACATTAACATCAGGTGTTACTTTATTGTGCATCTGGGCTTAGTGGTAGAAATCTGCAATCGGGAGGTTGTGGTCTCTGATATGCTAAGCATACGGTGAATTACAACATCGTGATGAAACCAGCATACCACAATGGTGTGTGAAACCTACAACGGCAATCACTCCTTGTCACCTTGAGTTAAATAGGCTTAGTAAACCATAGGCATTTGGTAAGCAAGCATGCCGCTTTGTGTTTATGATCGTCTAAGTAAGTAAGTAACTTACTTACCTAAACCATATGAAAACATATTACATACATACACACACTTCACGCCTGTCTCCCAGAGGGGTAGGCAGAGACTACAGATCTCCATTTGCCACGGTCCGAGTACTTTTCACGCCACCTTCGAAACAAAAAACAAAACATATTATTCTATTGTAAATATTAATCCATTATGGAATCGTCATACTATTGTAATACAATGGCCGGTATTTACTCGCAAAATACCCGCTGTGCATGCTTACGACAAAAACAACACATTCAGCCCACTTTGAAAGTATAATACGATATTATGGTAAAGAGGGGAGGCTATTTTATTTTGTTTATTCCTTTACCTCTTAGAGGCTCCCGGCACAACCTCCCGCTGTGTCCTTCTCTTGTGGAAACTTCATAAATTTAAAAGTGCAGCTGAAATTTTTGCCGGCGACGGTCCCCTATTAATAAACCTTTTTACTCTTTAAAATGTTTAAAGTGGGTATAAACTAGTAGTGTCGGTGGTATTTTTTAAAGAAATTAAGTGCTCCTTTAAAGCTATTGATGCTTTGCTCTTTAAAAAATGGATCTCAGGAAGTATAAGTGCATTGTGTAATTTACCCACACTGTTATGTCTTTTACACGTGTCAAGAAAATGTCAAACGAATGAAAATGATAAAATAAGTAAGTTAACTACCCATTGCACTACTTTCGTTATTAGTAAAGTTATTGGATTCGATTTTCGCTTTCGGCGAAATAGAAAAAAAAAAATACACTTCACGCCTTTAATCCCAAAGAGGGGTAGGCAGAGGCACTTGCTAAAGCAAATACCCACGGTTCACCAAGCGTATTTAACCCAACGTGACAAGGGGTGAGCCCATCGCCGTTATAGGGTTCACACACCTTGTGGTGTGCGGTTTCATCACGATGTTGTCCTTCACCGTACGAGCGTTGCGTTGCGTACATAGGCTCTGAAAAAAGAGTCCCATTGGTACACGTCCAGTAGCCGGACTCGAACCCGGGACCTCCCGGTTACAAGTCAAGGGTCCGACCAACTGGACCACAGACGCTCTCGGCGAAATAGGTAACCAAGTATCAAATTAAAAAAAAATGATTAGAAGAAGAACATCAGCTGGCCTTACACAGAACATGTCTGTCAGACTGGTGGCTAAGTAGCTACCTAGTTGCCGGATTGGATAATTTCCATTTGTTCTATAGAACGAGTTTCTCTCTCCCACTTTTTCTAGAGAAGGAAAAGGACGACCAAAGTAACTGTAGTTCCATAAAGTCTTATTGAAATGGGAACTAACCGCCCGCCGGTTCGATTTCAGCATCCGATAGTGTATCGACATAGTTTATTTTTTTAAGTACGCATTAAAAAAGCAATCATGCGCTAAAATAAATTAATCTGAAGAAAACCTGTCAATATCTTTACCAAAATGTGTATCTTATATAGACGAACAATCTTAAATTGTGGCAATTTTACTGAAAATAAAATATTAAATAAACAAATATTTTTACAACAACGTACACATTGCCTTCATCCCATGTTTAGTAGCTAAAGCAGTTGTGTTATGGAATTCAGACAAAGAAATATACTTACTTAATTACTTTTTTTCTTTTAACAAGTATGTATTTCTAATTTTTTTCTTTTAACAAGTATGTATGTATAAGTATGTATAAATAAATAAAACTCACAGACTCATCCAACAAGTATTTAAAAGCTCATCACCTAAGTACCTGTCAGCGGTGGGAATCGAACCCCCGACTCTACGGAATAGAGGCAGACATGTAGACCACTACACCAAAGCGGCCCGTCAGTACATTTGTTCATTTACTTTAATTGATAATCAAACACATGGAGTTTAGTTATTGTCAAACGTTCTCTTGCCTAACGTTCGTTTTAGAAAGCAGAAGTGGCAGCCGGCCATATTAGCCGTAGAACCGATGACCGTCGGGGCAAACGAGTTCTCGAGTGGAGACCGCGTCTCGGCAAACAGAGTGTAGGACGCCCTCAGGCAAGGTGGACTAATGATAAACGCAAGATGGCTAGCAGAAGCTGTATGCGAGAAGCCGAAAATAGATCACAGTGGCGTGCAATTGGAGAGGTCTATGAACAGCAGTGGACAAGTATGGGCTGGTGATGATGATGCTGTTCTCTTAGCAAAAATCGAACTATGCTTCATCTGCATAAAATTTTACGTCATAAAAGGTGTAAACTCCATAAAAGTAAAACCAAGTATTTGCAAGCCAAGTTGTTGCATTGCTCTGGCATAGAAGCTTCAATACGACGCGCATTTCTGCTTTACTAAGTAACACAGTGAAATGAAAGTAACGAAACCAGTAATGCACATCGTTTGACGCGGCAATGCCAGAGCGATGCAGCTATGAGAATGTAGTAGACTTCGCGCCAGGTATGCACGTCAAAGTCTGTTTTAATATCTCCCAGATCCGTGCCTTTAAAACTTGATAATACAAGTCTAACAAAGTATTTTATTATAATTCCTATACTAAGTTCAAGCAAACAAAGTCTCAGGTGCTAAAATAATAATACAACCTAGTTGTGTTTATCAGGTAAAATACATAATAAACAGCTATTTAGTAAGTAAATGAACCGCGTGATTCTCCAACATTGTATGTGTTGTCCTGGTGGAAGTACATTTTAAGTCGTAAACTAAAACGACCCTCCAGAACGCAGCTGTCTCGCTTTATTTTTGTTGGTGTAAAAGAAACAAACTATGCTCACGCGATACCTCAGTGTTGACAATTGTATCAGAATATGTTTGCAGTTTTTTTCATATATTTATATAGAAAACGGTAGAGTAGAAGATTATTAAATTCTAGCTGTGCATCACCGTGTTACTCATAATGTATTACGTTCCTATGGAAATTCTGGGATAATGCATAGATGATGTTATTATGGGTACCATTTATGGTGTATAGTTCGTAAACTGATTTGCAAGTTAAGTAAAACGATTGTAAGTCGTATTATAAATTTATAAATTATTAAAATTATAAATTATTAATTATTAAGGAATATATTTACGATCGGTAATAAAAACACAACATGAAAAAACATAGAGGAATAGCAGAAGAAACAAAAGACTGTTATGTTTCGGAACGCTTACATTTCGTCTAATTTTGTTCTGACTGGACATGGCTAAAAGAAATGCGATACAATATTTATTGATGAATACTTAATCCATAAATCATCATCAATAGACATTGATTTCACCTATCGATATCTTATAGAGTAAAATTAATTCTAAACACCATTTATACCGTTTATCGAAAAAAATACAAACATTATTTTTACTTTCCATACCGGTACGGGGTGTCTTCCTGTATGATTAAGAAAGCATGTAGACTACTTTCTACTGAGTATGTGAGTCATTATGGGGCGAGTACCAACTTATTCTTTTTTTTGTTGACGAGGGGGAAATAATCGTGCTACAGGGACGGCGTATGCCATCGCCGTGTTACACTTCTACTGACTATTTAGTAGATAGAGTAATTGTTCTGGAAGGTTTATGTGTATAATACATGGATATAAAAGTGGAGAAACACTGTAAATAGTGTATATTAGCAAAATAACGTTTGCCGGGTCTTTTTTAATGTACTAATAGGACACGATGATCAGTACAGATGATACTGCTCTCATCTGAGGTTCTTTTATACACCAAGTGCAAATTCAGGAATTACTAATCCTGTTTTTCACGTAAGCATATGTCCGGTTCTCCTTAGTGAATAATTCAGCGTCGGCCACTTGGGAGAGCCTTACTATCTAAAAGCATTCCCTTACAGAATATTTTAGTACTACAGTTGGAATCAGTGGTCACAATTCTTCTATGAGTTGGAATTTCTTGACATAGATATTGCATTAAATAGTGTGAAATGCATTTTATTATTTTAACGAAACAGTGTAAAAGCATTTAAACGAAGATTCGATGAAACATTTTTGTTGTATTATTTATATTTATATAAACTTACGTCCTAAATTGCTATTGGGGTGGGCGGAAGTTTTGGAAAAATAAATTATCCTCTGTTAATTATCAACAACACTCCTAAGTTGTTTTGGGGAATAAAGCACATATTTGAAGTGGTATGTTAACGGACTGTGTCGCTGAGTACAAAGCTCAAGTTGATTTTTATATTTGTATTGAACACGCGACGTACCGTTTAGAGCACGTGGTTAATGGAAATGCACTGCGTCTTCTGTCACTTTAAATCTTACTGATACTGCCTGCCTGACAGGTTTCAAATCTCAAGATAAGTTAACACAAGAAATGACATTCGCCTCTCTTTCAAATTGTACCGTTTGGTTTGTTAACAATACTGTAAGTTGCGGAATAAAATAAGTTCAAAGAACAATCGTTTAAAAACTTCAATGGACACTTCCATTTTTAAACTGTTCCGGGGTAAATAAATAAAAATCACCGTGTAGTGAACTAAGCACGGAAACGACTTGGAAATATTATTAAACTGCCAGCTACATGAAAGCCCTGTCAAGTACAACGAGATGGTCAAGCCATGCTTCACTACCATTTTAAAATGGTACACACTATGTATGAGATTTGCAGGCTGACTGGATTCAGCTTTTCGTACAAATGTTAAGTTTAATGCGTCCGATGCGTTCAGGGTCCTTCTCGCTTCCAATGTAGTTTTGAAAAAATAAAACACTACGCCTGAAACACTTATCCACGTAGAGTGTTTTCACACTGAGCACTCTGTACGGGATTAGCAAATAATATCTAAAACTCCGTAGTAATAATATTGTTATCGGTGTTTTGTTTAGTTGAAAACCCACGGTATACCTATAATACAAGTTTTTGGGTGTGAAAATTCCCCGGATGTGTATTTATTTTTTTAATACACCAAGAATTACGTTACAGACTTAGGCACTGCAATGTTAACTATCTTATTATTTAAACAGAGATATTAATCACTATTGGACACCCCGCAATTTCATTCGCGAATTTTCAGTATTATTTTCTATGCAAAAAAGGTAATATGCCAAAACTATTTGAAGATCTGAAATAGTCGTATAAGCGAGGTTGTTTATTAATATTTTCCATTGTAAATTAGAATTTGTAACTTATTATAGTGACTCAGCCACTTCTGGACATTTTAAGCCAATGTGCCAAAGGGAATAGAGATTTAGTATACTATACTTTAGTAGAGATTTACTATTCCCCTTTGGTAAATCTTAACATAAAAATACGTTTTTAATATACACTCAGTCAGCTATTAAAATACAATAAAGACTAATTTAGGTAGCGTTCATCGCTTTCAACAACAGAAACAGTAATTATGAAACGAAAATTACTTATTCACTAAAACAACACACAGTACAATGAGCTCAACTTTTAATAGTACAGATTTCTGAACCTTTATAATAATAGCACACGATGCTCCAACTAAAGAGGCATGATTTTTAGACTTTGTTGATAATAACTTTATCCGTTTACACAAACACAATATAGGAACAATGTAACTGTCTTGGTTTCTCCACTATCAAAATTTTTATATTTTTATTTTCAAATCCCAAACAAACGTTGACGCGATCAAACAAAGAAACAAAGCTTTCCTGTTTATTCGTACCTCCTGACGTGAGGTTATTTTTATATTATTATTAGCGTAGGAAGTAGTTTCCTCCTCCTGACCGGGGTAAATGTGATAGGGGTGAATGCAACTTTAAATACTGTTTTTTTTAAAACGTGTGTTTACCTTTGAAGTGCCTTATTTTGTAGCAAACAGTTTAGTAGATGTTACGTTCATATTTCAACTATCTAGATGCAGACCCTTCTCATTCTCACTCCAAGACGTAATGCATTCCACAATCATTTTTTTTATCATTAAGAACAAGCGTTTGACCACCATCCTGCCTGATGTTAAGCAGCAATGTGGTCTACGATTTATCTTTTTATACTACTTGAATCTTCAACGTGTAAAGTTAAAATCGTTCCTCCCGTAGTCACATTTGCCCCAGTTGATTGCAGAGCGTGACCGGTAACAGGTGTAATTCCTTTTGAGATATAAAAGTACAGCTCATTTGCAGCCTACATGAGAGTAGAGGCCGGATTTTTGGAGATTTAATAACACTCCCCGATTTTATACTTGATATACCCTTGTTTTTTTTGCAATCTATATGCACATATCATATACAATCAATAAAATATCTAAAAAATACTCCATTATGGCAGCTCAAAATATTTTAAGAGAAAATATTTAAATTTTTGACACCCCTTTCTTTATGTATGTCACCCTGTATAACGATAGCAATACGTTACATTTTTTCGTAATTAATTCCCGATAAAGGTCGATGCCGGTCGAGCCTGAGGCGTCAAATGCAGCGCATCCTTACCGATTACTACCTATGTATTCTTTGTTCATTTTCTCCTTTGCTGCTGTTATCAGAAAAGGAAATTTATTATTATTATATTAAATTTAATTACTCTATAATACGAGTTTCATAAACAATGCATATTTTTAATACGAACTCTGGTACTAAGAGACTTTAGAGCTTAGTGAATATAAAATTAATTGATACGGGCTGCATAAATACTCCAATTTCCAACAAAACTACACATACACACTTTTTGTTAAAAATGTAATAAATCTGAGTCTGTTCCGAATACTGTACACAATATATTTTTTTCCTAGATCCCATACAGTTTATTTATTCACTAGTACTTTTACTACAGCTTTCGAAGAAATCCTTTTTTCTCAACGTAGATCACAGTGTGAAAATGGACTGATGGACATTGTACTTAGGTGCTCCAAACTCTTCTTTTATCAAAATGACAGACATATTTTCAATACTGTCGAAAATGTTTATCAATTCTAGACCAAATGAGTTTCGGAACTTTGTTACGTTAGTTTAGGACTAGAACTCTACTAACCCACTTCAATTCGTTTCTCAAGCGAAATCCGTTCACATACTATTATGTTTAAATACAAGAGAAAAATCGTTGGCAATCCGGTCCCGTGAGACAAAGGCCATTTTGACGCGACAAAAAACTTTATATTCCTCGCACGCCGACAGAGACAGAGATATATCGGCGCTAGTTATCCTGAATTTCGGAGATCAACAATCCACGTCACCAAGTCCTCGGGGGAGCGGTCACCAGATATTCTGAGATATGGAAATGGTTGTGTTCAAAGTGTAAGGAAAGAGCAGTAGGTTTAGTTAATACAATTTTAGTTTTAGTTAGTTTGCTGAAGAAGTTCGTAGCAGTTTCAAAGAATATTCAGTTAAAAATAATATTATTAAAAAAATTAAAAGAGTGTCGACTATTCTATAATGTATGTCTATTTTATTCGAGATGTAGATGTGGATTATGCAAAAAACAACATCTTTAGTAAACTACTAGGCTCTGTGATAAAATTTTATTATTTCACATCTTACTGAGTTCAAGCTACCTTTACATAAAATAGCATTAAATTCCATCATTCCTGCATCATCAAGACCTTGTTAATGAAGAAGCTTGACGAAGTAAAATTTACTCTCGGATTAACAAAATGCTAAATCATTCCATAACTGTTTAACGTATGTATGCGAGCTGTCACGTATTGGACATTTCATTAATCAGTTTGCCAGAATGGCGGTTTATTAACAGTATGGTATCTTTATTAATACCAGAGCTACTGAAAAAGGTACTAAGGTTACCTACCTACTGACGGCTTTTGAAGGATTATTTTAAAGTCTGTTATTCTGGAACTTGCAGAAGACCGCCTCATCATTCCCAACTGTGGCTATCAAAGTTCTCGTGGTCTCCAGATTTGCTGTCATCTGTGCCCCGCTAAATAATGCACGTCCAACTTACGTCGGTTCCTCCGGACTGTCGGCCGGGCCGCGTTGGGCCCACTTCGCACGCTATTTGTCAAACTCGACGGGCCCGGAAATATCGGCGAAGTTTTGCGACATTTTTCTCCATCTCGGATAACCTGAGAATCGGTGATTAATATTGTTTCAGGAATCCATTCTCAGGGCAGCCGTGAGATGGTTTCTTTTGCTTCGAAAGTCATTGTACAGCGACGGACCAAGTAATTTTGACGTCCCTAGTCTATATTGAGCTTTGGCAAGATGAAGTGAACAACGCGAATGCTGAACGAGAAGTGAGCGGTGGTTGCGACTGTATATAGGAAATTGAATTTATCTCCCGTGGAAATGACTTGCGCTATTCCAAACGAAATTCGGGAGTTTTATTTTGTTTACGGTAATGAATTTTATGGTAGATAGACGTTTAAATTAAATCATATACCTAAGTGTGGTTTAAAATAGTAATTAACGTATAGTAATAATATGTTGGTTTCTAAAGTACTATTCAAACACTACGATTCACCGCCTCGATGGACAAGAGCCTCGTATACACGCAGAAGTTCAATGTTATCCACAAGGGACGATTCTAAATGTCTTACAATGTATTTTGATTAAAAAAGCATATTATTCTTTAAACGAGTATTTTAATGATAAAAACTTTTCTATGAACTAAATTGATGTGACATTTCTGCAATCAAAAAATAAATTAATATAATAAATTATAAAAAATATATTATGTTTGTAAATATCTAGCCTAAGAATTGTTTGTATGTCGTTCAGACAGCACATAGTGTTACAAAAAAATATAATAATACCATTACCATGTTATCTACCTATGTTGCACAAATAAATATATTTTTTATTTGATATAACACGTTTAGAAAAATTCGGACAAATTTCGGTCATACGATGTCCACAGGGATCGGTTATTGGGCCAACGTTCTGGAACCTGCTCCTTTACGAATGTTTTAATGATCTTCTAATTTATGCCGAAACCAAGAGAAATGCTTGTAAGGATAAAATACGTCGATGTCATTGTACTTTTTTGGCTGCTAATTCCCCAAACACAGCGATAAAAAAAACAACAAAAAAGGAATTTACGAAACCTTCACACGTTTTACCTCTATAGAACGTGTGTGGAATGGAATCGTCCACATAAAATCGCAGGACACCGGTTGCGCGCTGTTAACTATTTGGTATACGTGTAACAAGTTAATTTAAATGATATTTAAGTAATAATATGTGAGTAGGTGTGTGTTCCACATAAAATATGTAGGTGTGAGAACCCTTTGACGGCGATATGCTCATCCCCTGTCACGTTGGATTAAATACGCTTGGTGAACCGTGGACATTTGCTTAGCAAGTGCCTCTACCTAGCCTGCTTTGGGATAAAAAGACGTGAAGTTTATTTTTCAAAAATAAATTATCACACATCACGCATCATCAAAAATTAAAAAACACTTCACGCCTTTTAATATATTATATATAAATATTTTTTAAAAAATGTGATACTACGTTTTAAGTATTATTTTAAATATCCACTAATATTTATCAATGCGAAAGTAACTCTGTCTGTCTGTCTGGGTTTCATGCCAAAATTACTAAACCGATTGAAATGAAATTTGGTATACAGATAGTTGGCTGTAGCCTGACAAAGGAAATAGGATACTTTTTATCCCGAACTTGTGGGACGGTTCATTAAGTAGAGCGTGTTATAGTTTGTATAAAATTGTGAAACTCTGAGAATGAAATCGCGGAGCGTACACTAGTTATATAAATGTGGAACATAATATTACTAGTTGTATTTCGCCGGTACTAATTGCAGTTACCGTTCCCGTGGGAATGTCGACATGAATAGTCTACGCTTTAATTCAATGTTGCACATTATTGTAAAGTTTCATTAAAATTCGTTGAAATAAGTGTACGTGACCAGTTCAAAAGTGTTTACTTGCATCGGCTCCCCACACAATCAATACACATTGTTTGACACTGCGATGGAACTACTGAGAGTGTCTTGCCTTATCGCTACTATACTAATGTAAGTCATTCAGATACGTTCCTTACACTGGAAGCAGTGGCGTGCACAACATATAAGCAAAAAGACACAGCCGACCTTAGTATTGTAGCTGCCCGACCTAATAATAGAGTTATTACTAGATCTTGTTTTGTTGTACTCACGACAGAGGCTAAGGAAGGTCCTGTGTTTTGTAGGTTACCTATATTTCGTAAAGACAAGTTAAATAGGTGTCAATCCCTGGGGATCTTTGCCTACCTTGTCGTGAAAGCCAGAGCACGCCACTGACTGGAAGTGTAATCAACATATATATACCACTTTTTTATAACCGTTTATTTAACGTGCAACTCAGTTTTGAAACAGATGTACTCAACCGGTTGAGATAAATTTTATACACACGTTCAGTGCGGATGACAACGCATGGTTAATATTGTGAACTTTTTCTTAATCCAACGTGGCAGTGCTTGCAAGATTGCGGCCTAACAATTTTTTATGCACCTCTACGGAGAGGGCCTGCTAATCATAACTCTAAAAACAAAGTGACTTTTTAGCCCATTTAAATTAAATCTTGGTTTTTAAAAGCTTTTTTAAAATATTAATTTATTTGGCTGACTGATTCTTATCAATGCATTTTGCGTTGACATTTATAAAACAAACGTATAAGTATTTTGATATTCTTTTTAATATTCACAGCAGTGTGGACGACAGATTCATAGTCGATTTGATATGTTGATCCAATTTATTCCACCAATTTCCGCGACTGTGAATGTGAAACTGTAAGATAACAAAACAAAATGCGCTTCCGTCCCGGATGTCGTGTGCCCTGAGCTTTAAACTGAATCGCCCAGCGTGCCGACAGAGCGCACTCGCCTTCCATACAAACGATCTGTTTAACAATATGGCGGCTTATAGTATTGTTCCACAATGTTTTAATGAAATAATAAAATTAAATGTAATCACTAGACGTAGCCATTAAAATGAAGTGCCATCATGGCAACATGCCATGGTACCTGACCGGCGACGTAATATATCTCGACCCTCTAATTGCTTGTCTTCGGATGTAGTATAACATCAACCATTAGATTATGTTATTGCATTGAGTGTTAATTTTGTGGTTTTATGTCACACTAGCTTTCCGCCCACGGCTTCGCCCGCGTGCACTTCGGTTATATTGCGGTATAAAGGACAACTATAAGAAAACTTATCATTCCTACGAAAAAATCTAAGATTCCCTCGGGAATATATTTTTTTCCGGGATAAAGAGTACCCTATTATTTAATCCGGACTTCTAACTTTACGTATGCAAAATTTCAAAGCAATCGGTTCAGTAGTTACGGCGTGAAAGCGGAACAAACAAACAAAAAACTCACTTTCCGATTTATAATATTATATTGGTAAGGATATAATTATCATCAGCAACATGACGTCCACTGCTGACGAGCGCCTCCTCCAATGATTTCCATGATAACTTGATGGCCTCTTACGAGCCCCACGACTGGAAATGTTGGATTGGGTTGGTGACACATGTATTGGATTCTCTGTCACCACATGGCGTCACATATGAGTGGAGACAGTATCAGGATGTTTCATTAGAGTTTCATAACGTGGGAACTTAGCAGGTGGCCTACCTACCTATCTATATACCTACGTATCTGAATGACTAACCTAGCTTAGGCATCGTAACGACACACAAAGAAAGGAACTTTTGAAATTCTAAACCAAACCAAAAAGTCTAAATAAAAGAAGTAAGAGGCTTGAAATTGTATGGGGTCGCCATCAGGGCATGCAAAGCTTAAATACAACAGGATTTTGAAGAATTCCCTTGGGAACAGGGACAATATATATTGGCAAAAGAACGTTTGCCGGTCAGCCAGTCTTATATAATATCAGGGATTTCGGTACGCTCTGAGTGTAATGTATATAGACAATATAATTGTATGAACCTTCCAAGAATACTGTAAACCTGTGCAGTGTACTGTATCTTGTAAGTATACTATATTCTCTAGAGTGTGCGAGGGGTGGGAAGCGTCGAGTGGTTCTTCGATATACTCCAAGTCCCTATTGTTCAATTAACGTGATTTTGTATGACCTACAATAATTTTATTATGTACTAGCTTACCCGGCAAACGTTGATTTGCCTATACACGTGATTGGCAGTGTTTTTCTACTATTATTACGCATGTAAACCCAGGATCATTTTATCTACTAACGCTGACCGCATCAAAATCCGTTGCATAGTTTTCTTGATCTAAGCATACACAGGGACAGACAGCGGAGAGTCACTTATACTAATTTTATGATGATATAATTTATTATATCATAATAGATAATGTTGAGTCTTCTGAATCCATAATCGGTTCAGACTAAGATTCAGGTGATGAAAACGATGGTTGTTTTATAAATAGTGTAACTGGCTGTCAACTCAATACCTGTTGTAAGGTGGTATTTGCATCTACTGCAATGTCACGAGCACAAGGGCTTTCCTCCGAAATGAAGAACAGATCAGAATTCGAAGATACACATCCGGCAGCTAGGCCTTCTCGGGCCAGTTAGGTGACATCTTGAGGCACAAGATGATGAGATACAGATGTATATGATGTTTACTATTGTATCCAGTCGCAGTCGCAACAATTCCAGAATTCGAGCTCACGTTTACGTCCATAGTAATAAATCTGAGACTTCTGATTTTGAAGCAGTTGAACCACCAAGGAAAAAATCTGAACATGCTACACGAAAATGGACTAACGATGATTTGGTACGTGTAACGCCAATTTTTCCTGAAGTTACCTGTGTTGTGGTTCACGTAGAGAAAATACGTATATTTATAGAGGAATTGTGATGAACCTATTAGATAAAATGCGATATAGGTGCAGCCTGCAGGTTTCAATTTTATGTGTGAATGTAATAAAAAAACAAGAAAATTTATGTAACGTACCTATCAAATATTTTATTAAATATTTGCGTCAAAAATCGACCGTTATTCTTTGAATCGTCCTAAAATATGTCATTCATTATTCGTACTACAAAATCAGTCCCAGAAATAGCCTTAATAGTGATTAGTCCTATAGGGTAAAAATACAACATATTGACCTAGCGGTGCCATATGGCACCCGTGATTTTTTTCAGAAGTAAGAATTCCACATGAATTTCAATGATTGGGAATAAATAAGGGATGCTCTAACAACAATATATCCAAAATTCAAGCAGTTCTGAGACAAAAAATAATTCAGGTCATAATGGGTTAAGTATATTTTAAAAGCTTACTACATGTACTTACCTACCTAAGGTAATATCGGTATCAAAGTACCGAATCTGTACATGTTTACGACCTTATTTGTAAGTTACCTTTAAAAAAAACCAAATCGTACATTTTCAATGGGGAATTTTCTTTGACGTTTTTCTGACAGACTCTCGGGCGGAGAACTGTCATTACTGTCAAACTTTGTTTGGAAAGTATGACAGTAATGACAGTTCTCCGACCGAAAACTGTCAGAAAAACTTCAAAGGAAATTCCCCATTATCTAACTCAGACAAAACGAAAACAGTAAATTATTTTCTTGACGATGACAAACACGACTCCGCCATTACTTAGATTTGTGTCAATTTCATTCCTTGAAAAAAAAAAAGCACACCGGCTGCAGAACAGCATTAAAGCACTAATGAAATCGTTTTAACCAAACGAGCCCAATAATTTCCATGGAAAATTGTAATAAAGATCTGTTGAGCCTAGCTGAGATATTGTCCCTATTTTTTCTCTAATCTCTACCGAGAAAAAGGGACGGAATATTAGGACGATGAATTATGTAATTTGTTATGCTTTGTGGCAGGAATGCCGTGTGTTATGGAAGGCTTTGTCAACTGTGATTTAATATTTGTGAAAGGAAGCCTTTTTATACTCAGTGAATTATGTTGCGGTTGTGGTTGCGGTGAAATTGAAATATATCGCTCTGAGTCACTGAATTACGTCTTGTTCTTTCCGTTTCTTCCTGAAATTATCAAAATTTCGTTTCGTTTATGACAGTTTTATTGGTCGTCGTTTCGAATACATGCAATTATCATAATTAAGAGTGTCTGTGGTTCAGTTGGTTGGATACTTGACTTGTAGTCGGGAGGTCGCATGTTCGAGTCCGCCTACTAGACGTGTACCTATGGGACTCTTTTTCAGAGCCTTTGTAGGTACATATACAACGCAACGCTCGTACGGCGAAGGAAAACATCATGACGAAACCCACATACCACAAGGTGTGTGAACCCTATATCGGCGATGGGATCACCCTCTGTTACGTTGGCTTCAATACTCTTGGAGAACCTTGGGCATTTTCTTAGCAAGCGCCCTCTGCCTACCTCGCCTTGGGTTTAAAATACCATGATTTATGTTAATTTTTATTAATATTAGATTATTAAATTAAATTTTAACATTTATGGACGAACAGGAAAATCAATTCAATAACAACGTGACGCTTTGTCAACATTTTGACTGTGCATTAATTTTGTAACAACAAACATTATGGAATGCAAATAAAGCGAAATAGACTTCTTTGACCCGGAATAAAAACTTCCTGAATACTCAAATACACATGCTACTATAAGAACTCGAGACTGGTAATATAAGTACTTATATACTCAGACAGACACAATAAATCTCACTGCTTATAAACTAAAGTACTATATTTCTCATTGTTCATGCACAAGACAAAAATTATTATATTATGACAGAAACCAAATCAGCCTCTAGTCCTTCCCGATCATAGTTGCTTATATTCGTGCACATTAAAATGTATTAAATTAGCTCGGGCTTATTTATGCACGTAAATAAACAAAATCTCCACTATAAAAAAATGATAAGCCAGATCATATTAAAATGCCAGCTATATAGTTGGCTCACCTTGTCTAGATTCTCTTTTGCGTCAACCCATTTTGCATCGCTGCCCTCCAGCCGCGGTATATTATTTGCATTTATTTGTAAAATTTAATATTTTCCCACTAAAGTCTCTAGGTCTTATGCAGTTGTTTGCTATGCTGAGTACTTGTTCGTAGTTTCCTTCCAGTGATTTTTGGTCGCGAAATTTGGGTTAAGCATGTATTTATGCAAACAATAAGCGTGTGCTTTATTAGTGATTTATGCATACAGGTTTTTTGCCTCAGTTCGTAACTCGGGTTTTAAAAAAACTTTTCATATTACAGATACGTTATAATACTTACGTTACTGATTATAATTTCATATCCGTATATGTTTTAAAGAGTAGAGGTACCTAATAGAAAAGTAGAGGGTATTATAATAGAATGATAATTAATAAAGGTAGACGTACTTAATTTAATGTGTTTTTGTATAACAAAATAGGGGTAATGTTTTTTTCCCAGAGAAGTTAATTTTTAACTTTACCTTGTTCTACTTAACCAGTAAGAACATAAAATAAATAAATATAAGAATTTAATAGGATTACATTATACTACCATATTTAAACTAGAATAAACAATAAATGATAATAATAAAAAAAAACAACGGACTTCAATCAGTACTAGCCGCCCACCCATATATTTTTTTAAGGTTCCTCGATTTATCGAGTTGCAACCATCATAAACTGATTAGTAAAAAAAACACAAAAATCGATTCATAAATGACGGAGTTATCCACGAACATATATATAAAAAAGCATATATACGGTCGAATAGATAAACTCCTTTTCGAAGACGCTTAAAAACATAGGCATCGGCGTATTTCTAAAGCATCGTCTTTTGTTGTAATACTCTTTAAGGTCTGTATTACATGTACCTATTTATATAAAGCCCGAAATTTTGTACCTACTTGTTTCATCTGCCAGTCAAATTCCGTTTGCAAGTTGTGCTGGAAAAGCACTTGTCAAGGTCACAGTGATACAAGCCAACACGTCTTAAAACTAATCACTCAATTAACAGTAATTTACGATATCATCAATCAATCTTATTGTCACATCAAAGCCTAACATAGCTTATCAAGTATATAGGGGAGTATTTCATGATGGTACAATCGAGGGCAAATTTTTCGGATCACACATAATACTGCGTGTAAATGGTTTTAAAAAAATTTTTAGGTTTATCAATAACTAGTGGACGCCCCACGATTTCATTCGCGTAATTTCAGTTCTTCATACAAACTATAACGCCATCTATATAGCGACGCAATCAACAGGATTGCGGTAAAAATATCCGTCTATATCCGTCTCCCGGTTCTAAGCTACCTCTCCACCGATTTTCAACCAAATCGGTTCAGCAGTTCTTGAGTTATAAATGGAGTAACTAACACGACTTTCTTTTATATATAGATGAACAAATTTTACTATGGATACAATGCTCGAGCGTAGACTTCTCTGTGATGCAATTATTTTACATACACATCTAAACTTGTGGAAGATCTGATTTGGAAACAATTTCGCCGCATATTGCAAGCAAAAGTTTGATAGACTGTATTGACGGATTCTTGATGAGAAGAAGACTAGGTAGCATTCAGGTGACTAAGTAGGAAGTGGCTGCGTACTTAACACGATTGTTTCGTGGTACTTTGAACTTCGTCTTATGTTGCGGGTCCGGTTACTGTCTAACGAGATAAATGAAGCACTGTCACGTGCATCAAGCAACAAGGCCCTTTTTAGAGCGACTGGAGACGAAACATTTCCCAAAAAGAATACAATTATTAACAGTTTTCATGAAATACGTACGTTTTTATTTTGATTGTAAATACTTCTCGCTAGATTGATACCAAATACCCACTTTGCAGATCAAACTTTAGTTGTTGAAATAAAATACTATGGCTTCAATGAACCTGAAAACTATTGAAAATATCGAGAAAAGTGGTAAATTGAAACCATTGAAAAAAAATGTTTGGATAAAATACATGATCGAAAAAAATAATTGGAATCAATTCAATTTACGGTCGCTCACGCGAGGAAAATATGGAAAACATAAATCTGATGCTCGTGTGAATTCAAAGGAATAACCCTATTTAAAAAGCTTCTGTTCACAGTTTTTTATTCCAATGAATAGCAAAGTGGTGAAGAACTAGGCAATATACAACGTGCTAATTAATGGATATTCCTGCATTGAGGTTGAACCTCACATTCAAATACTGTTTTGTAACAAACTTTCAGTGAAACGTAGTTAGTAAATTTAAAGAGAATTATTCTACATTTAGTTGCGCTGAGTCAAAGTTGTTCTTGTATAACATTGGATTTTTAATTAGGAAACTAGTAATCTAGTGATATGGACTACAAATATGGTTCAAACAGTAAATGGTCCTTAATGATTTAGTAACAAAAAAGAATTTGCAGAAAATCTAATCATAAAATAAGTCGAACTATTTTTAACTAGAGTCAGTGTCTACTGACATATAAATTTTAGTTCAATAAAAATCAGTCGACAAAGCCCAGTATGAGTACAAAAAAAAACTTTTTTCATAAAAAAAATAGTATTTCAGGAATTAAATCTTCTTTTTCTTTGTCTGACGCGAAAATCCATTCTGTCGACATAAATGGAAATCTTTAACAGACGACAACATAAGAAAGGTTTCATTACATACAACAGACACCTAATCCCGTATTCTGTAAGCGTCAACTAATACCTACGTACACATGTTCAAATTACAGTTTGAGGAAATTGACTCCCATCCTGATGTAGTCACTTAATATTCCATGACAAGCTGATTAAGAATGGAGATAGCAATATCGGGATGCGGTAAATGTGTTTACGTCACACTCATCCCTTTGCGGATGCAATTGCTTCTATTTGAAGGGGAATATAGATGAATAATATTGTAATATTTCTGCTTAAAGGTAGCGCGAGTTAGCGTGTGCGAGTAGTAAAGCCTTTTTTCTCGGGAGGGACAAAGGCGAGGTTATTGTGGGAGTCGCACCCACTTAAACCCCACGGTGACTACTCGTGCATTATTTCCGGGTCCCCCGTAACGGCCTGAGCCTCTACATAGGGTGACCCCAGTTGCGCTTGGCCCTTGTGGACCATCTCCGTCGTCCATTATTACGTTAGCAAACGCTTTGTAGACTTGCGCTTAGTAGGCGTAGACTTGATTCGAAGCGCCATTTCTATCTACTGCGCGTCAAAGTAACAAAAGTCGAGTTTCTCAAGATAAGTCGCGACGTGCACTAGTCTGCATTTTCCGGCGATACAGAGATAGAAGTGAGCTCTTTCACGTTCGAGTGACTCTAGGTATTTATTACTGCTCTAACACGCGCAATAAAAAGGGACAGCGCTTCGAGTCAAGTCTATAGCCCTCGTGTAACGTCTCGTAAAATTTCATTCTGATATTTATTAGGTGCAAGAAACGAAGCCAGACCCAGGCCAGAACTAAAGTTACTAGCCACGTTTTGAATAACAACATTTGGGTAGGTATTGAAATTGAAAAAAAAATAAGAATTTATAACCCTTTGTTTTGTGTTGCTTGATGGCACAGTGTGCAGTGTGCTATAAGCAAATACTGTTCTTGGCCACATCTTCACGCGGTATGATTCGTCGGGGGAAATACTCATAATTACACTTTTTAATAATAATAATTACGCTTCTTATGTATGTATCAGGATAGTACGATGAATATTAATAGTTCCGATTACTGCAATACAAACTCACAAAAGAGCGGCTTCGGAGACGAATAATCAAAGACTAATGTAGTTGTATCTCGCTCTCCATATTGTCTTCGAAAGATTGTTTTTTTTTAGAAAACTGCTCATAATTTTAACTAGTTGGTCACAAAAGTTTTTTTTTTAAATGCGCACATTACATTATTATTTTAAAACTGGTATTGCGGCGCGAAAATTAATACATTATGTCAGCTCGCGACCACGGCACATGTAATTGTGTCGAAACTTCGGGCAAACAACGAAGGTAAGCTGAATGCTTTGGGTAATTTTCGCCCCGTAATACCCGTTATAAAATGTTGATATAGTTGTAACAATTCTCGTGAAAGTTGAAAAAACATTTTTACTACTGCGAATATTGACTAGTATCTATACACACTAAAAATAGGTAGAGGCACTTATTGAGCAAATATTTACATTTCGCCGACTCACCATGGTAGAGCTTTACGTTTCGATTTGAATGTTTCCTCACGATGATTGAAGAGCGTTTGTGTACCGTACAGTAGAGATTTTGTTAAAGAAACCCATTGGTACAAGCATATGTTCAAACGCAGAACTTGGCCCATATTATGAAACAAAATCAATACCTAAGTAATGCTTGAGGCGCATTTTTGTCTTTTTTTGACATTAGAACTTTTTTTTGTTGACTAGGGTAAAATATCCTTATGGACGCTAAAGACATGGCGACGGGGATTTGTCAGCCTTCTACTGACTAAAATTCCCCCGATGGCCTTCTGTTGTCGCTGGTGCTGGGTGAGTTCATCCACAGGACATTCTTTAGGGCCAACGAGCAACCTGCCTGTGTGGGGTACTCCTCGAGGTGGAAGTGTTTCGTCCACTCTTGTAAGCTCCTCTTCCACGACGGCGTACCTATAAAACTTTCCTGAGTGGTGCTTGATTAGAGGCAATTTACAATAGGTAGAAGAGTTTCTTGTACGCCCGAAAGGCGAGACTCGAATGGCGAGCTCGCCAGGCGAATCTCGCCTCCTTACGTTTTCACAGGGGAGTGTGTCAAAATATTATATATTATATGGTATTCGCATCATATTCATTATCAAAATGATATTTGATTGCGTTGTAAGCCGAGAAACACTACCACAAAAAAAAATATGTAGGTAGCTTACTTCAAATTCAAGCTGTATAACTTTTAAAGTTTTAAAGTTTCACACATTTATTCCAATTTGTTAGGATGAATTCTGAGTAGCCCTGCAGTTCTCCCTTGCCTGTCGTACGAGGCGATCCCGGGGGTCGGTCGCGCGCACATCGGGGTCCTGCGCGCGAGTTCAACCGACCCCCACCGAGAGCGACGGTGCCACGTGACTACAGTATTGTCGCCTCACGTCGAGGTATGAGCGGGGAGGAACTTGTGGTTCGGGGGTCCAGGGTAGAAGGCCCGCTTAACATCCTGCAGTGGGCCCTGCGCGGCCGGTGCCCCCCTGGATGTCGTACTCTTCAGGGTGTTCCGGGGGCACCGGCTATTTCGCGCGTAGAAGTCAGGGGCGGTTTTTAGTGGGTTCACCACATACCCTCGTCGTCTCCCCCGCAGACGACGGGGAACCCGAAGGGATTCTCCCCCCTTCACAAAAAAAGGATGAATTCTGGGAAATCTCATCCGAAAATGTTTGCCAACCTTTTCCATAGAAGGTATAGGCGTGGGGTAAATTCTAGGGCATGTGTTTCCCTGATTTCACCCTAGTGTGAATCGTTTGAGTTAACAAATCAATATTAGCGTTAACATAACTAAATAAAAATACGTCGAAAGTTTCTCTAGAGGTGTTAATTTAATGTTCGACAGCAAAATAAGAAATGAAGAGATAGATTTGAACAGACCTAACAATAATTGACGTACAGTAAAGAAGACGTAATGCCGACGCGTAGTACCTCCACGTTGTCAATAGTTCAATAGTAATATATTACTAATCCAGCCATTTCAGAAAAGCTAGAAATGTTATCTGACTTAGCCTTTACGGGAACACATCCCACCTGTCGACGTGATAACAGTAACATTTCTGTTGTCTTAAGTTGGGTGTCTACGAAAGTGTTGAAATATCCAATTGAGGCGATTTGTATTTAAAAATATTACATTTATAGACATTATGTATATGTATTATATTATGCCTATGTCCAGCAGTGGACAGATATGGGCTGATGATGATGATGATGATATGTGTTTGAAAGTACATAAGTGTAATTATACAGTACACCCTGTTCTTCCCTTTCTATAACCTGTAATACTTGTTAGGAGTTAGGTGAAAAGTTCTGGGAAATTAAGAAGTATTTTACATTGTCAACAACTTTACTGTCACCGTTGCAAGCGATTTATCTTGAAATTTTGTCAATAAAAATGTCACTTTCCTTATAAAACATCTTAAATGAAAAAGCAAAGTTGGTGTATTCTATTTAAATACAAATATTATTCAAAACTCGTTAACTTTCATCAAAATTCAGTACAACTCGTTAAGTTGGGGGTTCGCGAATGAAAAAGCAAAACGCTTGATAGAACCCTTTAGAATTTATTAACACAAAAAATTTGCTCTTGAAAATCTTGTCAAAACATTGGACTGGCTCTGCCTTTATAAATATTTGACGAAAGAGGTAAGTACCTAATAAAGAAACCTTCCTTCCCTAAATTGTTCTTATATTTTCCTTGATTTATTAATATTAAACGGAATGAACCGGAAATACCCTTTTAACCCGAAATCTTCTGGTTCTGTACACTCTTCTGAGTCCATTTCTCATCAGCAGCATCTATCATCACAATACAAGCATAAACAAATCACCTAAAACAAACCAAGGGAGGGAGAAGAAGAATACACACCTCCCTTACAAGAAATAAATGAAAAGACATATAAAGCACTGCGATTTGTCACAACAAGCTTAGTCGCACGATGCATGACATAACGACCAATCGCAGTGCGTATTGGTTCTATGTCGTGTCTTTCATGACGCGCGTGCTTGACCTAATGGAGTGACATACAGAAATCACATACAATATTCAGCACTGACGCGAAAAAAGATCATTGTTGATCCTTGTATGACTGTTATTTATTAATATTGTAGCACCGTACTGCTCCAAACATCCATACAGATTCAGAAATAATCGGAAGACATCGGGTTGGTTGACAAGCATCGGCTACCAGGTTCCATACTATGAGGCTTCATTCAACGTAATATAGTTTAATATTATACCACCGGTCTAGCGCTATCTCTGTCAGATGAAAATATTGTTACGTACGTGGGGGGTGGGTACCGATAGAAAAATGACACTATTACGAAAATCAAGAATTACACTTTATTTCGGCACTGTAATTACACAAACTAATTACAATCGTTAAACTAAAACCGCTAATAAACACTTTTACAATCACGCAATCACTTGTTATCACTTTTTAGTTTTCTCTCTTGATGTTCACTATATAGCTGTTTAGTTGAAACTGTCCCGCCGACTCGATCGTCGCTCTTTATATACCACGGTACACAATCCAGAACATTCGAGTAGGTTCAGGTACATTCTCGAGTCGACTTCTAATAATAATAATTAAATACCTAACCGTCGCGTCGGCCCGCTCGCGTGTTTATACCTACTCCAACAGTAGGTAAGTAGATTTATACCTACTTGTGAGTCGCGTCGACGGCTCGCGTGTTTATACCTACACCCAACAGTAGGTAAGTAGGTGTATACCTACTTGTGGCGAGGTAAGGTAAGTACTTGTGTACTTGTGGCTTCCGAAATATACCACACTATTTCTCGATCTTTCGAGATCCTTCTACTACATTCTGACGCATATAGGCACTGTGTAGTGGTTTGTATGCGTCGACTTGGATACTGGAATGTTCTTTAGGCCTCTCGAATGTTCGACGTACCTCTACGGCATTCTAGCCGTTGTTTCTCGACCCCGGGGCGTAACAATATATTACTATAAGACCCCATGGTACGGGGATAGATTCAAAAACCTATGTTGACTGGAGTGACAGATTCCGTTTAACGGCGGTAGGTAAATAATACGTTTTTTGTGATGTTTCTCATTACACGACGCTAGATGGCATTACTTGTATATATTTATGTACTTAAAGAAGTATTTTGCCGACAAATTGAGCGATTGGGAGGAGAGAACAGGATAAACACTTGCGGTAGCTTTTAATATAAATAGAAAAAATCGTACAATCTGAAAAAATCTTCGTTCATGTATTCAAATCAAAATTTCATCGTTATACGTGCTATTACAGTTGTCACAAAGCTTGAGGAAAGTCTAATTTTAAAAACAAAAGTAAACATACCTTTTTAATGAAACACTCAATATTGTTCACGGGTATATCAGCGCGAATATAATCAATGTCAAGCTCGTTCTTACCTTTGTTTTTTACTCGACGTTTTGAAGCTGTTGCATGCGTCGTGGTCACTCGTGGTCGTAAGCTCGAACTTTGTCTTTGTTTATATTAGCGCCGATTTACCCGGCGAACAATATTGAGTTAAAAAATAAACAACACCGGTTCGAATTAATTTCTGTTAGTGGCTAGAAGAACCTGTGGGTATCCTAAACATATTATATTGTTTATGACCTATATTTTAATTGAACGCACTTTTTAGAAGTCATTGCTAAAGAAGTAGTTTCTGTATCTACATTGATACGAAAAAAAAATATACAAAAAACAATCTCACAAGAAAATGCATGCTCGTAATTTGGGACTATTCATGAAGAGATGAAGCAGACTAATATGTTCATGTAGATACAGAACGAAATACATATTTGAAAGACCTTAAATGCTTACGAAATAACATTTCTACGTATAATCGTATTCCATACTTCAATAAACACCTAAAATGAATACTATTAACAACGTTTCTACATAAGCTCTTAAGATGTTGAAAGCTCTATGATAAGAACCTGCTTCGTACTCACACAAAGCATACACAGGCTGAAAATTGATAGCGTTTCAATTACACTAATCGTTTCGGCACACATTAGTTCCAAATTCGAATGTTGCGTGACGACAGCAATTCGGAACTCAAGTTTCTCACGCTTGAGACCTGTACAAGTTATTATGTATAGACATGTACATATGTAGGTAGACCTAGTTTGGTAGTATTGCCGGTAAAACAAACGAATTAATCTAATTTACAAAATCCTAACTCGATAAAATGTTTGTGAATTATTCTGTGTCAAGAAATGTAGTATTAATAATACAACAGTATTTCTTACACTATATCAATTCCATTAAATTAATTGATATAGTTCGTAATCCCCAAAAAGAGGTGGACAAACCTTAGGATCACAAAAACATTTTAAACAAAACCTTGTAGTTACCTAGTTGAAAGAAAATTGAAACCTTAAATTATTTATTTCATTTCTATTTTTTCCACATTGTGGACTTGGGCTTCCAGCTCATTTACCATTCGCGAAGTAAGTATATTGCCTACATAGTTGCAATACATATAATGAACGCCACCTAGTCAAAGTTGTGGTCTATGCCGTCCTCAGAGTCGAACTCCCATTCAATTAGGAGGGAGGCATCACATTTCAACGCTGCTTGATGCATCACGAGAGAAACCAAATTTATTAAAACTGGTATCCGCTCACTTAACAACGACTTTCACTAAATTGTTTTCCATCACCAACACATTGTTACTCTACGAGGATATTATTACAATAACAGTGGCGAATTATTTAAAATGAGAAACAAAGCATCCATTTGTATCTCATTGCTTCCCGCGAAAAACTACACACCCCTATTTTTTCAACTCTCCTGTATAATAACGCCATCTATGATTTTCACGGGGAAACTCTAAGGTGAACCTGAACACTCCTGAACATCTTTTCCCGCCGAGCGTACTAGTTTGTCTACGACCAGAAGCGGTAACATTTAGCGTCGCAGTTTATTCGATTGCTGGTAGATGGCGCTGAACACTCCGGATTTTCACAGTGAAATGAGGTAGTATTAATTTATTAAGGCCGTCTTATAGATTATGCATTCGCTGATTTAACATTGGGGATTGTTCACATTTTTTAAGTGGTGTTTTTTACAGTATTTTCTGAAAATATAGACCATTTTAAGAAACTAATTTGAATATTTTTGTATAAAATTGTCTAATTACATTTTAATTAATTTTTAAAGCTTAGACCGGAAATACGTCATCATTGCGTTGAAAGAACACCGTCATCGTAGCCAGAAAAAAATAACATGATTGACATATGATGAACATGATTGACATATGATGATTGACACATCTATAAAATGACAGTGACTGTCAACCTATATAATATTACGTAAACAAGAACAAAGTTTTCAAAATATTTGCAGTTTGTTTTGTTACTCCCTTCTGTCACAGCTGTCACACGACAAACTTCAATCAGACTTGGCACTTCAGTTACTTTTTTTGCTTTGGAATACATTCCTATGGGCTGAGCTATGACGTCATAGTCTTCAAATAAAAGTTTAACTTAAAAGTTGAAAATAATTTCAATCCATGAAGATTTTGTAAATCTGATTCTTGATAATGGTTAATTAAGGCTATTCCTCGAAATGGTTTTCGAATTGGACATCTTGAGAAAATTATGAACAATCCCCATTTGAAGATCCACCTTAAGTACCTAAAAGTAAAAGACAATTAATTTGTGACATTTTTCACCTTCAAATAGGTTACCTGTCAAGCATAATGTAATTTTAATTCACAGAAAAACAAAAAGCATTTCTTCAGGCTAGGAAAGTTATCTGAGGCTATCGTTATCTTATATCTTTGAAATAAAATTTTATTGTCTTTTGCTGAATCATACAGCCTTCATATTTTTTAAAATTGTAACTCACTTTCTGTGCCATGGCTCACTGGCCGACTAAGTAGACACTTAGATACCGCAGTCGAGACGGCATTTAATAAAACCCCCTTTGTCGTCTACAAGATTTTCCTAAATGTCAAAGCATTTCCAAGATATGGAGGCACTGCACTGTAATGCAATTAGAACTAAGATCTGGCCGGTTCCCCGCAACGATTCCTCGACAACCGGGACAGGAGGAAAATAATCTTTTCAGAAAACTGCACAAACACGCCAACATTGTTTACAATCGAGGAAAATGTAGTGAGTAACTTTCGCACATCGTAGTTTACTATGTAACTTAATAAATGCGCCTTTTGTTGTCACCTTACACTTGATTTGTTGTCACTTTTTCGGCAAACATAATTAGCCGATGTTGATGAAATTTTGCTGTCTTGAAGCTTACGAACTAGAATGTCACTTTGTCTATAAATTATTTAATTTCCTTTTTTAACTTTTAATATGAAATATAAACTATATTTTGCACACGCATCGTATATCGCCTATCGTAAAAGTACTAGTACCTTTCGCCATTTCGGCCGTTTCAGTTTATTACAATTAAACTGCGTTATTTCATAAAAAATTTTGAGACTAATTTTTCGTCAAAATTAACATGCCAGTTTATGATAAGTTGAAAGTGACTAAATTGAGACATACTTACAATAATGTTTAATGTACGAGTAAGTACATAAAACTCTATGTAAAAATATTTTAAATCCATACCGTGTATATATTGCGTCACTTGAGATGCTATCACGTTACCGTCATCAATGTAAAACTTTCCTTGGAAAAACTTAACTAGATGTTTCCCGACTACGGCACAACGAAGTGTAATTGAGTTACAAAATTTATCCCACGTCGCGTCGTGTGCGTCGGTCGCGGTAATCGAAACTTCAACTGAAAACGCCAACAAAGCATCGAGCCAAATACAAACTCATGCGGACAGAAAAGGATTGGAGTAGGTAGTTGCGGCAACGGGAAAACAATCTGTAATCTCTACCATGTAAATACGTTCGGATTCTGTATTACACTTTCGTTATTTAGTGTCAGTTTTCCTGTTTTGCGAATGATTGAGATTGGACGCCGAATAAACATTGAAAAAGAACTAAAAAAATATAGCATTTTAAGGAACTTAATGCTTCGTTCGGAAGGTTTTTCATGCTTTGTTGTTCATTCGTAATATATTAGTAAAGTGTCCAAATTTTGTCGATTTATCTGCAATAATGGATATGGATTTTCATGGTAACGGTACTGGCACATACATAAACTCTTGCACGTATCGAAAAACTATTCGAGACAGTCTTCAAATAACTTCTACCCGGACAATATTTTTTTTCAGTGATGAAGATGCCTAAACAATAGCGGGGAATTGTGTGCTATCGAACTGTTTAAAAATTCAATTCTATTGTTCTTCAAGTCAGCTATGTAACTTTAAGTAATATTGGCACAATGCAATCCATTTTTTTCTTCACAAATCCGCTCTTTGGTAATGACACATTGTAGTCCCTAATATCCAGGGACTCCAGTTGGTCCTTAATTCCTTATATATTACTAATTATGTCTACTCGTGATCTAATAACTAAATTAGTAATTCTTCGTAAACAAAGCGCGTCTGTGGTCCAGTCGGTCGGATACTTGATTTGTAACCGGGAAGTCCCGGGTTCGAGTCCGGCTACTGGACGTGTACCAATGGGACTCTTTTTCAGAGCCTATGTACGCAACGCAACGCTCGTACGGTGAAGGACAACATCGTGATGAAACCCGCACACCACAAGGTGTGTGAACCCTATAACGGCGATGGGCTCACCCCCTGTCACGTTGGGTTAAATACGCTTGGTGAACCGTGGGTACTTGCTTTAGCAAGTGCCTCTGCCTACCCCTCTTTGGGATTAAAGGCGTGAAGTGTATTATTTTTATTTCGTAAACAAAATATGAAAAATAACATAGAATGTAGATATAGAGCAGTAACGGACATTGCACTTGAATTTATGAGAACCAGTTGGAGCTTGTTGCAAACTTCCTCAGAGCGTTCTAATTGTGAATGGAAATTAGAATAGTAATATTGTTTAATTCATTAGAATGAAGCAGCTGTGGAACGGGCCGAGACGTTTGCCCAGATTTCTGACCAGTCACTTCCAAGTTCTTGTTATTATTAGATATCTAGACTTCAGTTCGAAGTTCCATCTAGAAACTGCAGGGGAAGCGTTCAGATAATAATATAATGTTTGTTTTGTTGCATTGCCGTCGTACATTGAAATAAACATTTTTGTAGCATGTCCACTCAGCTCCTATTCATCATCATCATCATCTCATACCTGTCAACTGCTGGACATAGGCCTCTCCAATTGCACGCCACTTTGATCTGTTTTCGACTTCTCGTATCCAGCTTCTGCCAGCCATCGTGGGCATATCATTTAGTCCACCTTTCCTAAGGGCGTTCTACACTCCGTGGGCTGAGACGCGGTCTTCACTCGAGAACTCGTTTGTCCTTCAAAGAAACGCCGAGCATATCCCTTTCCATAGAACGTCGTGTAACTTTAAGCTTGTGCGCTGTCGTATGTCATTACAGGTAGGACACTCTGATTGAAGAATTTTGTTTTCAGGCACTGTGGGACCGATTATGTTAAGAGTCGACGTAACGCCCCAAATGCTGCCCAACCCAGCTGAATTCTTCTGTTTACTGCGTCCTCAAAATTATTTCTACCCAACTGCAATATCTGCCCAAGGTATCAGCTAGGTTATTCAACATCCGTAGAAGGTCCTGCAGCATTTCTGCTAAGATGATGATGTCGTCTGCAAATCGCAAGTGAGAGGTGTGTTCGCCATTAATGTTAATGTCACGTTATTTTCAATCCAATGTCTTGAATATTGCATTTGTGAACAATTTCGGGGAAATGTTATCCCTTTGTCTCACACCTCAATGCAATGGCATGGGACTTTTCTGCTGATTTTGTGCTTAGACGGACATGGTAGCAACCTCGTAAAGGCGCCTTAGCACTTGGATGTATCGCCAGTCATTTTCAATTTTCAGCTCATATTGTGGCAATAACATTACAATTTCAGGTTAGTAATGATAGACAGCCATAGTTCAAGTTGGCAAATCAGCAAAGAATTTAAAATTTAAATGACTGCAATGTATTTATGATTTCCAATATAATATGTTCGATGACAGCCCAATCATCATCATCATCATTTTCCTGCCCTTATCCCACACTAGGTTCGATGACAGCCCAATATTATTTCATATACGTTTCTATAATTATTTTATTTTAGATGACTTGACTTGCATTTAATGTGATAAATCCAAAAAAAAATTTTGCAAAGATCTAAAGCCAAACTAAAGTCTAGGGATCGTATCCTGAAACATAAATCAAGCACTACCCGGTTAAGTTTTATGCTGTGTCTGACTCTAATGGCGTCACGAAGAGACAGATGCGCCTAGAGAATTATACCTATTCATTTATTTTTCTTTAATAATATGGACCCAATAGTGGCCAAGCTATAAAATTATGTTTTGAGCAAGCCCTACGAGGAAATTTCAGCAAGTCAGTTTTAGATAGCCTATGGAAAATATTTTATTAATATTCTATGTGTGTATTCTTTACCTAATTGTATGAATGTAGATGAAGCGAAAGGGGTATGTCAGGATCGTGACAAATGGAGATCTGTAGTCTCTGCCTACCCCTCTGGGAGACAGGCGTGAAGTGTATGTATGTATGTTGTAGAGTTTACACCGAAAGGTGTGTGAAAATATTGTGAAATATCTGATTCCACTCTACATTATCCCGGTTGCATATTTGTCCAAGGGTACATTTTTAGAGATTTAATTTGTGTGGTTATTTCTGGACCACGGCCAATGAAGCCCGATTCTTATTCTTACCTGAGATACAGTTTAGGTATAGTATGAATTTTATTTTTGTATAACTTACTTACCTCATCTATGATCAAAGTACTGTATACATAACCTTATGGAATTAAACGCATTCATTCATTCTTATCCTTCACGGCAAACCAAGACAACAAAGTCTTGAAGTTCAGTTCTTTAAAACATTTATTCCAATTTTAAGTTGGTGAATAAAAAAGAATACTTCAAATCAGCGCGTCCAGTTTACGAAATATCATATTGAAACTTGTGTACCTCCGAGGGGTCAACAGCCAAGTCGTTGCCGCAGTTAGGATGCCAAACAAATCCTGTTATATTACCCCGCTCGTCTTTCACTGTCATATACCATAGTTGAACAGAGGTGAAACAGACAAATGTCTTCTCGAAAGTTTGCTGAACGAAAAGCAAAAAATCTTAGCACAAAGGTTTGTTTAGAAAGAAAGACTTGGTCTAGAAGAAAAAACACCTGGTCTGTTAGATATAAACAACCTAGGTACCTACTAAATCATTACTTCAGATAAGTCGGAATCCTTAATAGATTTGTTGTCTAGCAGCATGTATTCGGTCTAGAATAGCATTTCTCCAAATGTTACACACGTTGGATTATTTCAGGTTTAAGCTAATGAGGTTTGTCAGTAAATATTTTACTTTGTCTACGTCTACCGGTGAGTCCAAGAGACAACATGATTTTTTTTTTTTATTTGGCTCTTGTATTCTTGTTCAGCTTTAAAGCCGACAATTCAGCCATAAACAAAGTAGTTATCTTCGTGTTAAAGTTGGTATCATTGTCATAGTATATCGATAAAGTTGTCAATAGTCAAAGTCGTGTCAAAAACACATTAAAACGTGAGGGTGGACCATCATATTTCAATGCTGCATGGAATATTACGCGGGTATAACAAATTGATCAAAAACATGAACTTGTTTTGCTCGAAAACAAAAATGACTGACGTCGGTTGATGTCTGAGTCAGCATCACTCTTTTATTAAAACCACAGTAAAATGAGAGTAACGAAACAATAATTACACTCAATTATGACCCTGTGATACCATGGTGTAGCAGTAAACTTGGCCTCCAGACCTCTTCATACTTTTGTTAAACTGTTCGATCGGCAGTCAATGATCAATTAAACTTTGGGTACCTGCTGCAGTTATTCATTTTCGGGGTATACAATCTTCAGCTGACTATCGTTGACGGTAAGTAAACAAATTTTCCTATTACTTTAATTATATTTCCTGTTGAAGAATTTATTATAATTTCTTACCTGTATTTTATACCTAATTGACTTAAAAAAGGTTGGTCCTACTATGTAACTGTCTTACCACTGTGTTTTTGTCTAAGAAATTTGATAATACAATTCTGTTGTGATGCAACGCTTGACCAGTGGCGGTTGTTTAGCCAATTACAGCGCCTATCAACTGTTTTGATTGCGTTGTTAATTACATAAAAATTTAATACGATATCGGAGGGTAAGGGCCTGACTTGTTTGTAAATGAGAGTATTGTTTTATGGTCGGACTATTGGTTAACCGACTTGCAATCGAAAAGTTATGAGCTTGATTTCAGCTGTAGCCATGTAATAAAGTGTACCAGCTCTTAGGGCATATTATGCTAGACAATACTCTAATGGAGCCAATGTGAACAATAGGGAAGGTAAAAGTATACCATTCTATTCATAAATCAAATTAAATTAATTATTTTGAAATTGGAACATGGTACAGCGAAGGAAAATGTAATTAAACTTTTTCTTCTACCCCTTCCGTCTCATCAGCCAGTATCCAACTTCTTTGACAACAATCACCAACTAATTACTTAAAAACAAATTCTCACTTTCTTCCACATGAGAGGAGGAATAAACAGTGCCGGTTTTCGACACACGACGTCTCTGTGACATTTTCCAAGTTTCTTGTTGTAATGTCGGTACTTTGTTACTTGGTAATAGTCACATAATAATTTTGGTAACTGGAAAGGGGCGTGTTCTAAAACATTACAATGTCTTATATTAGGAGACGAACCATGTCTCGAAATTGAACTAAATTTCCTTGAATAGTGTATGTTGGGTGTCCTTGTATAGTAAGATCATTATCATTAATCATGATTATGGGAATCAGTGCTTGTTGGAGCGGTTGTGGTTTAGTTGTTGGGTACGTTGACTAGCAACCGGAAGTTATGGGTTCAATTAAGTCCCTTTTTCATCGTATATGTGCGTTTGGAAGGTTAAATACGTAAAACCGTGCAGATGTAAGACTTTTTAGAATTTACCGCTAGATTAGCTTTTATTTAGTACATTTGTTTTCTTCCATTTTTGAAACAATAAAAAAATACACTTGACACGTTTTAATCCCACCGCGGGGTAGGCACTGCCTACTTAGTTAGGTCAACTTGACACAAACTTGACAATAGTTATGCACACTTGACAATAGTCCATTTTGCATTCTGAATGATTCTTCATTCCTCAACTTTGGCTCCTATATTGAGGCTATGGCCCAACGCGCAGCCAAGAAGCTGGGCATCCTCTCGAAGGTGCGACGGTATTTCACACCGGAACAGTTGCTCACACTGTATCAAGCACAAGTTCGATCGTGTATGGAATACTACTCTCATCTTTGGGATGGATCAGCCAAATACCAGCTTGAGGCTCTGGAGGCAATAGAGAGGCGTGCTAGAAGGCTCATAGGTGACAACAGGCTGTTTGATTCTCGGCTACAAAGCCTAGAGCATCGCCGCAAAGTTGCGAGCCTATCTGTCTTCTATCGGGTGCATTTCGGAGAGTGTGCTACGGAGTTGCATAACCTAATACCCCCATCGCGTTTTTACAATAGGACAACCAGGAGAACGGCAAAACGTCATCCATACCAGGTGGATTTGCCATTTACGCGAACCAAACGGTTTGCGTCCACTTTCATAGTGCGTACCGCCAGGATGTGGAACGACTTGCCGGAGTCTGTGTTTCCTGCGCAGTATAGTTTGAAGGTCTTCAAGTCGCGGGTGAATAAGTACCTACTGAACAAGTGTGCTCCATCGTAGACCACATCGCTGCTTAACATCAGGCAGGATGGTGGTCAAAAGCTTGTACTAGTGATTAAAAAAAAAAAAAAAAAATCTACATCATTATCATCAGACCTAATTCGTTTACTGCTGGACATAGGCCTGTCAAATTATACGCCAATGTGATTTGTTTTCGGCTTCTCAAATCCAGCTCCTTCCAACCATCCTGCTTAAATCAACAGTCCATCTTGCCTGACATTTCTTATGACACCTTTTTTGAACGTGCATTGCAAAATATACTGCTAACATTATTGTTTTTACAGCATTCTAATTTTACATTCAAGAATTCATTTCTAGACTGCTGTGTAATCAAATTAAGGCCTTACTAATAATGGCGGAATAACTATTCCAAACTACCATGCTCAACACCTAACTTATCCGTTGTGTGTTAAATACAAAATAACCAGTTTCACAAGACCTGTAATAATCCTTGTATACATGAGAGCACGGGATTAGTATCTATGTACTAATTCCGTCAAGGGGTACAGTATATTCAATAGAAACCTTATATCTATTATCTATATATAAATAAAAATGAATCGCCGTTCGTTAATCGGGCTAAAACTCGAGAACGGCTGAACCGATTTGGCTAATTTTGGTATTGAATCAAACGTGGAAGTCCAGGGAAGGTTTAAAAGGTGTATTTATTCCAATACACGGGGTACAAAGGCAACTTCCTATGGCAATACAAATGTTTGCCGGGACATCTAGTAAGTAATAAAACATAGTTAAATTAATATTTGGAGTCTAGTATTTTGTTAATAGTGCAGACAGACTAGTCACAGCCGCCATTCAGTCACATGGTCTAATTTATTGTAACGTCACTGATATTGGATGAGCGTACATCGCTTGAGCGTGGCCGGATTTTCTTTTCATTTAATAAAATATCATAATCACTTCGCAATCCTAACCACCCAATGAAAACTCATTAATAGAATTAAACGTTTGACTTAATAAAACTTTTACCACCTCAAAACTTAGCGCCGACTGTGCAAAACGGATGTTAGTTAAGCTTTGTAAACTGCTTAAAGCTTGCAGTCTTCATTTGTGGACATTTCGCGAAAATTCAAGAACGGAGTCAGCTCACTATAATACCCGCATTGGACGGCATCTGGTCTATTGGATTCTTTAATTTGATCTTCCAAGTTATGTAAAATGAGATGTACACGCGATTCAACTTATGTTGGTTTAAGTAAGCTCAAGTAAAACAATTATTTGAATTGTGAACTTCACTTTGCTGAATAGTTCCACACACGGAGCTCTCATGTGACTAACGACTGCAATCATACTTAACGTTCTGTCTGAAATGAACACGGCGACAAAAAAAAACCGGTCCCTTTAATTTCGTGTCTTTGAAAAGTATAATTTCAATGACCAAGGACCTTTGTTATTTCAATTATCTCTAAACTTGTTACTGCCTTTTTTATTTTATTTCTACTTTAGTTCCCTTTGAACGTTTTTTTTATCTAGTGTTCCTCTGACGTGAAATGATCGTTACTCAAAGGATGAGTTTCGTTGAATAGAGAAAATGTTGTTAGAGAATGTTTGGTTTGTAACAATAAATAAACAAGGAATGTATTGATTTCTTTGAGTGTTTCATGCTTATGTTGTAGGTGGTGTTTTGTCTTCAGACGGATTTGTATCAAGAGGAAAGGACAACCTCCTGTGATCACAGTTATAAATACTTACCGAAAGGGAAAAAATAGTCACCTGTAAAACAAGCGTACAACATTTTTGTGACCAAACATTAATTCGACAGGTACAAATTATATGAGCTAAATCGTATAATAACACGAGTTTTTGCCCATGTTCTATGTTACGACATCAATATGTGACGGCACAAATGTCTAAAAAAACCTAATGCAACGGTGGCCTCATCACCAATCATTCAGATATATTACAAACATTTATACTCGTAAAAAATGTGCCTAGAAAGCTACAAAATTTCGCAACAAATAAAATTACAATATTAAGAACGGACAACCCACAACGTCGTATAATTCAAAATGGGACATTAAACATCAGCCGGTAACAGAAACCCTAAAATATGTAAAAATATTAACATTTGAAGTGAAGCCACGTCGAGTCTAATGTAGGGTGCGGTCGGGGTTGAATTCGCGCTTCGCAGTCGTGACCCAAGCTCGGCTAACGATGTGTTATACGCCTCCACAGGTGTATTGAAACATTTCGTGGGCTAAGGATGTACAATGTCCGTGGAACTATGACAATTTAACATTTTGATATCATTCAATGATCAGACGAAGATAGGGAGAACCTTAGGATTCCAATAAAAACACCAAGATTATAAGGTAGCATAATAAGGTTTTAAGAATATCAATATGGGCCTTCAGTAACAAGTCATAGTATGAATAAACGTAAATCTCCAGATTCCGTAGTCGGCTCCTACGACATGTTAGAGAAAAAGACAGTTTTATGCTGTTTACATCCCAGATCAGAATAGCATAAGGTAAACCACATCACATATGGTTGAACAGAATGCACCCACTCCTTATAAAGTGAAGTAAGTATTCACACTTACCTAGAAATATTGCTTTAAATCATCAGCAATCTATATATACAAAACTCAAAGACGTGACTGATTTATTCATCACTTACCCATCAACGCCCAGCACGAACCCTATAAAGCTAAATTGTTGCACACGAGCATTAGCGAGACTAACGCATAGCAATTTATTTTTCTGTATTGACAGATAGTTCAGTCATTTGGTCGAAATAATAGAGGTTATCTGGAAAGTTTTCCGGGAGTTTTGAAAATTGGTAATTTTATAGATTTTGATGTGCTCTTACCGATTTTTTCCTTTGCCACCTCGTATCTTTGCCGCTCGCGCCGCCATATTGCAAAAATGGCGCCCAAAAGCAGTTTTTTGAAAATAACTCCTTTCCGACGCATTTTAGAAGAAAAACATATCCATACAAAATAATAGAAGAGAAAATGCAATATGGCATCGCGCATACGAGGTGGCAAAGGAAAAATTCGGTAAAAGCACATCAAAATCTATAAAATTACCAATTTTCAAAACTCCCGGAAAACTTTCCAGGTAAAAATACCAAATGACCGTACTAAGATGGCAATAGAGATCTAGTAAATAGAACCTGCTACGCAAAGTAAAATCTGCCAAATCTAAACAACGAAGTTGAGGTTGTAAGTACATAATTTTTCAAATACACTTAAGTTGTATCACGAAACCAACCTTTTTAAGGCAAACACGTTATACTTTCCTCGTTGGGTTCTTGACCCCTGTCAGTTGTAATAACCGTTCACGACCCGAGGGGATTCCGGGAAATTCTTTAACACAATAATCGTTTGTAGGGAAGTTATCTCAGCAAAAAAAAAACGAAGGGTCTGACCGGAGTTTAATAAATCATAGAGTTATTTTAATTAATTACAAGTAAGGATTATTAAACCGCTTATGTGTCATAAAAAATAATAAGCAAGTACGTGAAACTCAAGATTATACTGTTAGTTCTTAAGTGTCGTGCACTGGACTGAAATGGGTGGGTCTCCATTATTTTCTATATAAGGACTAAAATATATACGTGTCATTTTCCGCATTTATTTCCATTTTTTTTTTGCGCTTGGCGAACAGTGTACATTTGAAAAAATCGACAAATTGAATGTCTCTTTCTTTCCTTTTTTAAGTCAGTTAAAAATCAATTAGTTACCTTTAAATGTTGTTGACGTGGTACCAAAATAAATTTAATTTCAATGCAACGACGACTTTTACACCTGAGGTTGATTTTTATTTAAATAAAAGTCGTCTTTTTACTGACTTAAAAAAGGAAAGACATTCAATTCGTCGATTGTTTGGTTCTTCCCGTTGGTTCCATTTAAATTTGGTTCAGTTCCGACAATGGCATACATGAGAAAAACATAAATGTGCCAAATTTTACTAGTTGAAGTCTGTTCTTTTTTCTTTAATGTTACTCCACTAATATTTTTTTTTAATGTGGAGCTATTTATTTAAGTTTTAATGATTAGCTGTTTTTGTAAAATAAAGCAAGAGGAAGAACAGTCCTTCCACTGTAGTCACGCTTTTTTTCCAGACTGTAAACAAAACAGCAAAGAAACTGAGCCGCACTGTACCGCAGTCTGTCCTATAGGTATATACTAAAATGAATACGTAACTACCGAATATTCGTGGTTCACTTGAATGCAGACTGAAATTCGTTAGAAATTTTCCAATGCAATTTGTTACCATTCCGCTATGCAGAAAACAAAATTACGTACAGTGCCGGCACATTGGGACTATTATAATTGAATTTCCTTGTGAGGAAAGGATTTGGGTGGCGAGTTCAGGAAGTTATGGTGTCTGAGTAACTGAGCATGTTCGCGACTGTACTTTGTGTGTTCCCATTTTTACTATTTTCGACAAAAAAAAATGTATTCGTTCGCAAAGTTGTTCAAAAACATTACTGAGCGCTCTCATCCTGATCATTAAGGAGAGAACGTTCAGCATCAATGATTTTTGTCTTAAATTTTAAGTTTTTGTTTTGTTTTTTCCAGATTTTCCAACTCTCATGCTATGGTTTCTTTTTAAGTTTTTTTATCTTCATAATTTCCTAGACATCTATGTTGTAGGCATCCCGGAAAATGGACTATGAAAGTGAATAATTAAAACTTTCTGTAATACTTTTTAAACCTATAACATTATTAATTTCTATTAAAAAAAACTGCCACCAAGTTTTAGAATCATGACTCGAAAATTGACGTTTTTCCTATATTTACTTATAACCCCCTTTTTACGTCCGTATGGGATGAATTTTGTACAAAAGGTTTCTTATTTCACGTACATATCATAACAGGAACCTCTGATCGAAAATTCACCTTTTCTGAGACAGGGGTTTGTGTTGGGCGTTGATGACTTTGAGTTTTACATACAAAATTTCCTAAATATTGTTTTGATTCTCGACTCCTCTAGACTTTCTCTACAAATACTAATTAAAAAACACTGACTCATTTATTTTCACTTAAGAAAGTGCATTAAAGTGCAGTTCCTATCCACTGAAGAAATTTAATATTAACTTAAACGTTAGTAAAATATTCAGAGCCATTTTAAAAGTAGCCCGGAAAGAGAATTTATGCAAAACACTAAATCCTTCGAAACAAATTAACATGCAGTTTCTTTAGAACATTTTATTTTATTTTTCATACGCCATTTTAAGTTCACTAATTGCTGGTTTTCAACTTAAACTAGTGTGTTGTGTATTTAACAGCATTAAAAATACCATTTGACTATTATTTCAGAATATCCTCTATTTTATAATCTCTAATGAGGTGGACAAAACTTGTGAAGACATATCCACAAGTAATAAAAACAATAATATAATTCACGCATTTTTATCCCAATACATAGTCAGAAGAATCACTAAGCAAATTACTATGGTTCACGCGCGCGTGTAACTTAACCTAACCCAACGTGGCACGGGTGAGCCTATCACCGTTACAAGGTTCACACACCTTGTGTTTTGGGGGTTTTATCACGATGTTGTCTTTCATAGTATGAGCATTGCGTAACGTACAGATACTCTGAAAAAGGGATTCATTGGTCGCCGAGTACAGCTGATCTCGAACCAGCAACTTTCGATTACAGATCCCCATATCTAACCACTAGGCTACATCTGTGCTTAGATATAGCTATAGAAGTTTAAATAATGTTAAAATAGGGGTATGGTTAAAGGTGGCCAGCCCATCGCCGAATAATTCCTTTTGTACCCGGATGTCCTTTAGATAGCTGTGTAATAGATGAAATATATGTGGTACTAGTGGACTCGACAGACGTTGTCCTGTCTTTAGTCTAGAACCTCCAGCGTGGCCTGTGCCCATCAGTGGATGTAAATTTTTTTCTTTCATTAGACCCTTCTGCTGTCATTAATAAGCACAGTGTATTAATGCCGTGACAACGAAAAGTGCCTTTGATTTTTATATAATAGATTATTTTTACACCCTAGTGCAGCATATTATTACTCAAAATAATTTGTAGAATTCTTCATGAATTTTATACACTATACTTCACGACGATAACGGTGGATTGGAGGCCAACGGGCATTACTTACAGAAGATAATTAGCGAAAGTTGTCGCACACGCTTCGTCAATGAAAAACATTATAAAAACGATATTCACAAATCAGAAACAACTTCTATTAATACCTAAGAAGCTAGTTAATCTAGTTTCTTCTCACTAAGAAGCGTCCCAAATATACTTTGTACAGTAACCACCATCAAAGAAGTATCTTTGTAACTACTACAACCAGCAATGAAATCAACATAATAAATCCCAAGGAACGAACGGCGCAATCAAACGCGGCTATCAGCAGTTCATCGCGACTCAAGTTTCAAATTACAGACGGAACTGTCCAAGTTATTAATACCGAGTCCTATCCCGATAGTAATAGATTTACAGCTTCATTTAACTTCAGAAGTGGGCTTTGACTAAGACTGTTGAGCGTACATTGAAACACTGAATTGAATCTTCTACAACAGTTCGGGTATGGAAACGTTAATGGAGTTTAATTACGAACAGGATTTTGGAGTTGAAATTGTTTTCAGTGAAAGATAAATGCTTGAGGCCGGCCGTGCTGTGTGGTGACGGCAAATAGTATACGTGTAGACGGCAATGTGTCACCAGCCCAGGCCAACGTTTTCCGTTGTAGGGGTCGTAAGAAGCGATCGAGAGAACTCTCCGTAGAACGGGCAGCAACGCTCTCTCTGAATTAAACCACAACATCACTGAGATCGCCAACCCGCCTGCCATTATTGGCTGAAAGAAACATGCACCCACGGAAAAAATACTGGGCGTGTTTTGGCGAAACTTGGTCTGAAGTTAGATACCTTGGCATATTGGCTATGTTTTATAATTACCACGGAAATGGAATAAACGTCATGAACAAATTAAAAAAAAAACAAACTGATCACGTTTTGGGCATGTGGAGAGAATGGATGAAAGTCGATTGAAGAAAGAGATTTATATGGGTGATATAATGGGCCGGGTGAGTAGAGGTCGCCCCAGAAGGACATATACAGACCAGATTGGTGATGTACTGGCCGAAGGTGGCGTGAAAAGTACTCGAAACCGGAGGTCCTGTATGAAAAGATGTATGAATGTAGATGGAGCGAAAGGGGTATGTCAGGATCGTGACAAATGGAGATCTGTAGTCTCTGCCTACCCCTCTGGGAGACAGGCGTGAAGTGTATGTATGTATGGTCTGAAGTTAGATCATAACCTTGGCATATTGGCTATCTTTTATAATTACTACGGAAATGGATCACGGTTCATCGGAAACTGATCAGTATTACATCAATCATTTGTATGTAAATAATAATTTTCAACAAGGCCACGCTCGGCGGCAACTGCAGGCTCGACATCCGTCACGTCATTTCCTTGTGTGAAAATGTCCTTTGAAAAAGAAAAATAAACAACGAAGCGCTTTAAAGTGGCGAACGAAACAAATCAAACTTTTCTATTGCAAAAGAAACTATAAAGTAAGTTTCGTTCGACGAAACTCCTATACGTACGTCGCTCGTGCGGTGTTCGTCGCAAATCCGCTTAGCGTTTCCAATAAAATTGTACAATCGTGCCTAAGTTTAGTCTGAGCTAGCACTGCTTGGACTTACCTTGTAAATAAAGCTCAGTTTAAAACCGTACTGTCTACATAAACTTGACCGCAGTATAATATGGAAATCCTGAACGTGCCTTCTATGGTAGAACGTTTAGACCTAAACCTAAGCCAAATATGGTGAAAACCTCAACAATTCAATATAAGGCTCACTTTGTAAAGTCTTTTAAGGTTGGTATTTTTTGGGAACATCGGACTGGTACACGTATTTAATTATGGATATTAAAATTCTGAACCTACGTGGTACCCAATTTACTAAATTGTTTAACATACATACATACACTTCACGCCTGTCTCCCAGAGGGGTAGGCAGAGACTACAGATCTCCATTTGTCACGATCCTGACATACCCCTTTCGCTTCATCTACATTCATACATCTTTTCATACACGACCTCCGGTTTCGAGTACTTTTCACGCCACCTTCGGTCAGGACATCACCAATCTGGTCTTTATATGTCCTTATGGGGCGACCTCTACTCCTAAGTTATATACCTACTACTCCTAAATTGTTTAAGTATTATAATAATATGTCAGGTTCAGCAAATAATATAATTTATGGACTGCTATGTAACGGTGAATCTCTAATTATTCTTATAATTAAAAATGTAAAGATTAACAAAGTTCTTACTGTATTCATATCGTCAATCAAGTTGTTCTTGGATCCATGTATACCGATTGCACTCAAAAACTTAAAGGTGAATTCTAAAAAAAAAATTAATAGGAGTATATTACTAAACTTACATAATTGTAATAATGAAATGCTATTAATGCTTTATTGTTATGTATATGTTGCAACAACAACGTCAGACAACAAGGATCATGAAAAAAATAAAAATTCGATAATCTAAATATATAAAAGGAGAAGCTGACCGACTGACTGTCTGACAATGACAGCCCGAACGGCTAAACGTAAGAACTTGAAATTCGCCACGGGCTTAGCTTAGGTGCAGTAGGGATGCACTAAGAAAGGAATTACCAAAATTCTAACTGGATTTCTCGGGAAAAAACTTGGCATAAGAATTAAATTTGAAATTGAAACTTTTTTCCTCAAAAATATTGTATACACAAATGAATCGGCAATTCGCAACAATGGACGGTACAGTTTCAGTTTATTTTATTACCAAAGAGATGGTAAACGAATGTCACGGGGATCAAGAGATTTCTATGAAAAATGGTCGCACTCAGCACGACAAGGGGTGCCACTTCGAATTCTCATTGCCGTTTCTGTATGAGAGCGACACTACGCTTGAAAATGATTGATGAAGAATATTGACGTTGGATTGCCGGACATTCACTAGAGTACCAACTCGGATCGTAATGTCGGTAATTTCTAGACTTTTGATTTATATCAACGTTAGGATTTTTATGCTCACCAGAATGCTCATACATTGTTGAGACTTTGGAAGATAGATTTTTGGAGTAAAAAACATATTTTTCTACGATTAGTTTAGTATTAGTATTTTAA